>VYXD01005452.1:1011764-1225394 GCA_013397195.1 Hylia prasina
CGGGGGTCCGGCGGGGTCCGGCGGCGCGGGGCTCCCCCTGCGGCCGCGCCCGGCGCTGCCACCGCCAGACAAAAGTTGGGAGCTGCGCCCGCAGCAACTTCGCAATAAACCTCGGCCCGGGTTTGATTTGTGTGTATGTCTATGTGTGTGTGCTTCCCCCCCCCACCTCTTTTCCCTAAATGACCTCGATTCGGCTGGCGGCTGTGACGGGAGGAAGCTGGTGTTCGGGAAAACCCTCTGCCCCGTTTTTGTGGCAGGGGGGGGGTGATTTTTGCCGTCAAGTTTGTNAGGGTGTGATTTTTGCCGTCAAGTTTGTTGAATGCTTTCCCAGCCGAACTCGCTGTGGTAGCTTTGGTTAGACGGGCTAACTGCAAGTGAAATTCTACAGCCCGATATGAAGAATTAACATTTGGTAAATTCTAACTGGAAGAAAACAGTCTCCTTTCTTCCTTGTCTCTAAACAGCTCTGTTGACAAAACCTGCAATTTTTGGTTTTAATTATCAAAGAACCATAGAATCAGTGAGGTTGCCAAAGACCTCTGAGATCATCGAGTCCGATCTATGACTGATGACCACCTTGTCAACAGGACCATGGCACGGAGTGCCGCATCCAGTCTTTCCTCAAACAGCTCTAGGGCCGGTGCCTCCACCGCCTCCCTGGGCGGCCCGTTCCCAATGTTTAATGATCCTTTCTGTGAAGAAATTCCTCCCACAGGAGGAATTGTAGGCAGGACTTTTTCTTTGGTTGATGAAAGAAACTTCACGTATTGCTTTAAAGGTTTTAACTGGTGTTAATAACTGCCTGCTTTGTGCATATATTATAAAAGCAGTGCGAACGTGGAAGTGAAATTTGAGGGTCGGAGTGTTTGACAGTCCTGCGCCAACTGACCACGTCCCTGCCGTGCAGAGGAGGAAGTTAATCAGCTGAGTAGAAAAACAGCAGGAGCAGCCAAAGGCAGATCAGAAGGATGTCACCTGGAATTCTCACAAAACCTTTTACCCCATCCATTTGGTCTAAATACTAAACCAAATACAAATCATTCATGAGATATCCTATACTTTCTATGTTTCTCTTCCAGTTCTTTCATGCTTCACAGTTCTGCCCTTCCCCCATCTTACTTTTCCTTGTTCCCTATTTCTTCCTTGTTTAATTTCAGTGGACTCCTGGGGATGCAGCACCAAGGCTGTAAAAAGCTGTTTTGCTTGTTCTAGTGTGCAGTTTCTGTTTATTCATATCGTGGGTCTTGTGGTTTGTGAAGCAAAGTTTGAAGTAACCCTTACTGGCTTGCTTCTCAGGGAGTTTACTGCTGCTAAGAAAACTAGCTTGGGCTTCTTTCCAAGTATTTTGTATTCACGAACAGTGAATTTACTACAAATCATTAAAATGTTCAAATTATGTTATTGTCATGGTGTAAGGAAAGGAGATTGTGCAAAATAGTGTAAAATATTGTAAATACTTCTTAGGATATTGCCCACATTTCTGAAAGAGCATTTCTTCTAAAGTTAAATGTAAATTGTGGTATATGGGAATTAACTTGTTTTGCTTCACAACACATCTCATGTGTTGGAGGTGGATTTTTTCTTTTCTTTTAAGGTATCATTGCCAAATATGAGCAGAAGTTATCCAAGAAGGTTTTTTTCTTATTTCCCTCATCCAGTGTGTTTTATAAAATATGTGTATCTCACTGTATTTTAAAGTTGGTTTTGTATACCTCTTTTTATTCTTCACATGTAAGTACTGTCAGCAATATAATGTCGTTCTGAGCTTCTGAATCTTCTTGAAGTAGTGCCAGAGAAGGATCTCAGTGATTAGGACATGAATAAGTATAGCAGTAGGGGGACAAAGCCTTTGCTTTTGGAAGCGACTGTCAGGACACAGATAGTGAGGCTGTGTTCAGAAAGCGTGCTGGGATCGTCTTCATGCCGTTGTATATTTTTTTTGTTTGTTTTGCTTTGTGTTTTTTGCAGTTGACTGGAACAGTCTGTCCTTTCTAAATCTTTTGGGTGTCACATCAGGAAACCAGCCTTGCTACCAGCAGTTAATCGGGTTAATGGGCAGCTAGAGTTTGGAGCTGTGGCAGAGATTGGCTGCTTCTTGTTTGCAGTGTGTGACTTAATTTTCTTGCATGGCACTTTTGACTGGGACTCCCTGAGAAATGCTCTTTATTAGGAATGTTTGTAGCCACCTTTCAGAATGTATTTTAAGAGATCATCTGTCTCTTCCTTATTAGCCCCAAAACTCGAGTTAGTAAGCTAATGGTGTCCTGTAAGATGCTGAGTAGACCAAATGAGGGGATAGGACTTGCCTACTACCTCTTCTGTATCTATTTCCTTCTTATTTTTTCCACTTGGCTTTTTCTGATATGCTTTTTTGTATGTGTGGGTTTTTCCCCCATTTGTTTGGGCTTTTTGCATACATTTATAAGGATAGGCTTGATTCTCTCCTTTCCCAAGAACTTGATTTAAGTTTCTAGTCTTCTGCTTCAATATTATTCAGAGTTATATGTGCATAGTGTACTTTTTTTTGTTTGATTTGAATCAGGAGGCAGCACACATTTTGTGGAAATGGACTGTAATAGTCTAAATGCCTTTATCATGTTCAGTGTATTCCCTCAGTAGTACTCGCTCAGCTTGGAGAAAGCAATGACGTCAGGCTTTGAAAAGTGAACTGGTTTGAATTATTGATTGGCAACCACGCAGTCAGTGATGGAGATGAATATGTGTGTGTCTGTCTGCTGACCAGAAGCCTGATTAAAATGAACAAAATCCCTCACTAAATGGATCAAGGAGCCAAGAAGTTTATTGTCTGAGATGATGTCATAGCAGAGTGCATAGAGAGGGTACAGAGGGGAAAAACTGGGCTTTGTTTTCTTCCGGTTTCCAGGACTGATTTACACATTATTTAGTAGATTCTGAAGCTGTGCTTACATAAATATATATTCTGTTGTTATACAAATTATACATATGTGTACAAAAATACAGATTTTTTTCTTCTGAGCATGAAAATTTGGGAAGTGTTCTACCTTCATATTAAAGCATTCTGACAAGAAAAGCTCATCAAAATCTTCTACAGAGACATAGAATTTTAACACAAGGCTTATACGTTCAGTGGACTTCATTCACACTATGAAAAAATTGAGGATCCTGTGATCATAAGTGGTTAAATTTGCACTTTGTACCTACTGATGTCTGATGTTTTCATACACTGAGTTGTGATTGCTGGTAACATTTCTTTGGCAGTTGAAATGATTTTTCTTAGTCATCTCAAAGCACAAATCAAAGTTGATCAAGAATTTATTTTGTAATAAACACTCCTAAATCATGTCAGTGTACTTGGTTAGACATTTTAGAAATGTATACAAGGTTAGCTTAATTTAATTAGCCAAGAAAGCATTAGCAGTGCCTTAAGAGCTATTTGAGGGCACGGTGATAATTCTAACACCTGATCCTTGCTAAAAGTGGTGCTGCCAACATTGTTCAACTTGGTGGTGCAACCCAGAGCTCTCCATTGTACTTAATTGCTACTGGGAGCAGTCGGGGGCTGCAGGGGTGACATCAGGTGCTGGAGTGTGGAAGGGTAGAGAGCTAAGCAGCATTTCTGTGCCCTGTGATGCCAGTGTGTTTCAGCGTCTCTCACTATAGTTTCTCAGTCTGTAGCTACAGAAGTGTTTTCTGATTTCTGGGTGATAATACAGCTTTTGTAGCATAAACTTGTTGCTACATTTTACTCTTTGAAAAGCCTTTAATGATCAGCTGTTGAAAACAGAAAATGAAAAACTTACTACGATTCCTCTTAAATTATGAGTTTTAAACATAAACAATAGAGCTTTTGAAAAATCAAGTTTTCCTTTATGAAAGACCCTGATTGGCATGTTTTCTTTATTGCCTGGGCAAAGTGTCTCATGGTGTTCTGGATGCTCTGGTGTTTAGAATAAAGCTATAGAAAAAGTTAGATTTTCCTCCTCATGCTGGTTAAATGACACTTGCTGGCTACCTGTGTGTAAAACTCTTCAAGACAAAAGCTCCTGTCCAATATCTGTGTTTTAAAGAACTTCACTGCCTTTGTGTTTGAGTTTGCAGTAACATTAGTAAAGGTACTGAGGCTAATGCTTTTACAGTTCGTCAGAATACGTCCTGAAATATAAAGCCTTGTGAAGTTATTCCAAACTATTTAATTTAAAGGAAGATTCCCAGGAAAGCTCATCTTTTCAGTGTGTAATAAAGTCTCGGGTTCTTTCCGGTTTAGTGGTCTGCTGCTCTTTTGGGATTTAGCAGGGAAAAATCAGTGTTCTAAAATGAGTTGTGCAGGCCATTCCTTGGCTGTATGGTGTTAATACAGCTGTGAGCAGTGGGAAATAGAGCAATTGCTGGAAGCAGTCTTTGTTCAGGTTTCTGTCAAAATACAGTTGGCATTTGTGATCCTTTTGTGATTTTGAAGGGCTGTCATGAGTTTGAAATCTTATGTATCCTGCCAGATCTGTCCTGGCCTCTTTCAGAAGTCAGGACACCTGAAGTGCCCATGGTTTGTTTTGGGAGGCAGTGGTGCATCCTGTTCAAAGCTGGCTGGCTATCCTTGCTGTCACACTGTTCCAGGGCTTTCAAAGGAAGCAATCTAAGGGCTAATCCAGTGCATGGATAAGACCTCCAAAGAGTACTCAGGAAATGGTGTTGATGTTTCATGTGCTGCATTGCTTCCTCTGAATATTGGGCTTGTCCCAAAGTAATATTAATAAAAGCTGCTTCTCCAACTACTCTCTCTGTCTGAACTTCAAACAGAACATTTGACCCATGGCTGTGAGACAGCCCATGACAATTTTGCAAGAGTTGCATACAGCTTGGGGTAATGCAAGATAATTAGCTCAAGTAATTATATTCTGATCACCTACATCCCCCTGCAGTTTCAGTTGCATGTGGTATGGTTTTGTATATCCTGCCCTAAATTGTTGAATGTTTGCTACACTCTGGAACAAAGTTTTAATTCCAATCTAATGATGCTTTAAATGATTTCTCTGTAAAACTGTATAAAACCCATCTCAAATTGAAGGGTGCAGCAAGCAGGCATCAGTGGGCTGAAGCTTTCATTGCTGTGAATTTTGTGTGCTGTTTTGTGGCTGTGACCCTTTGAAAGATTGCTGATTGTTCATTAGCTGTTTTAGCTCTAATGGATTACTTTCTCTGTGGGTAATATCACTCATGAACCCATTTATTGCAAAGGGAGCTGACAATATGTTTTTATCCCTTTTTTGTGTACACTTCATGCTTTGCTGGTTTTTCTAAACAATTTTTCAGTCTGACTTCACTCTTGAAATATTGTCTTCATTACCTTTGATGGGATTTTCATGGTTTATTTTAACCATTAATTCTGCTTTAAGTTGTTCAAGTGTTGGTTTGTGTTTATACGTGCTTGGATTCTTTTTCTGAATAAATTTTGTTTCTTTTTGCTTGGTAGTTACTAAAACAGGCAACTTTTCAACCAGTTGTAAGATCAATTTGTAATCTTCTGTAAGCCTTTTCATTTAGTACTTATGTGTATGCTGTAATAGCTTCAACTCCAGCTGAACTAGAGACTGTACTGAATTTTGTGGCTTTATCTTTATGCTTCTAGTAGTGCCTAACTAATGTAAAGCTTTGATAGAAACTTTGTGTCCAGTTGCACTTGGAGCAGATGCTTTGGTTGTTTTCATGATTTGGGGCTGGGGGCATTTTGCTTTTCTCCAGCCTCCAGTCAGTTCTTTCATTTTAAATGGGTAAATAGCTGAGCCAAGCTATTTAAATAACCTGAAATGAAGAAGCTGTTCATTTTCTACATGTGGAAGAGATTAGTTGCAGTGAAATTTGTAACCGTGCTTCAGCAATCCCTCATTCCAAATACTTAATAACTATCCTGTATTATTTCTGTGATGTATCGTTCAGGCTTCGAATTTTGTTTTTATTATGAGTTAAATTTCAGTACATTACTCTTAAAATTTCTATCACTTTCTATCACAACTGTACACAATTTTAATTTTTTTTTTCTCTTTTGAAAATACTTGCTTCAAGTGCATTGTAGCTAGGGGTGCAGAAGTGTTTTCTAATCCTATTTTTTTTATCCACACAGAAGGCCACCTTCCTAGTTTCCTTTGCTACAGACACTTCCTTGCTTAGTTTACTCAGTCTGTTTCCTGGTCATGTCCAAACCTTGGGGAACAGTCTAGTTGAGGGCTTTTCACTCTTTCTCCTCTTTACTATTGTCATTTAGATAATTCTGCTTCTTTATTTAGGTTTACAGTAGTATTGAAGGAGGCCATGTCCTATAAGCTTTGTTTAGGGTGTGACTTGTGCAGAAACAAGATGGATTTTCGAGGACTGAGGGTAGGGAAAAACATTTGAATATTTTCAATTTTTCCACATCAGAATTGTAATCATTCTTGATTCTCGGTTCATTACATAAATATAATTTCTGCTTTAAAAGTCTTTGTTAGCAGAGTTTAGAAACTCACAGAAATGGTTAATGTAGTTCTGACTAAAAATGTGTTGATTTTAGTATTCCTTCAGTGTTAAATAAGGAGGATCAGTGGTTTTAAAAACTTCCCTTAAGTAGATCTAGTAGAAAAACTTCTAAGTGAGGTGTGGACTCCATACAGCAAGTAGAGAATTCTTCTCAGTGGACTTGCTCTTCTGCAGGTGTGTGATTTCACATGTACTGCGAGCTGTGAGCTCTGGCTGTGAACTCTGCAGGTGTGAAAACAACAGACTCACCAATATTAATGCTTGCCGGGCCATTTGATCAGCTGGATCAGGATCAGGATCACGTTACTGGTCCAGCTGAAACTAATCCTCTTCTCCACACCCTCTGGCTTCCTCTTGCCTCCCCTTTATCCTTCTGATTTGATTATTGGCTGAAATTTCACAGCATCATCCTAATTTTGGTGAAGGCAGGGAAGAAAGGAGCACTCGTGGTGGAAATGCTTGGAGAGGGCTGCTGATGATGGGAGGATGAACCTCAGCTCACTTTGGCCTCTGTGACAGTTTGGCAGAGGCTGCTCTGCAGTTCACTCTCTCTTTCATTCATGAACCAAGTAACCTGTAGATTGCACGACTTTTTTGTGTGTCACACTGAAGCTGTTGACAGGCACTCAGTGTGGATACAAACAGGTGTCTTTTTCTGTAACAGAGGGAATGGTTGCAGGTGTGAAAATCCCCAATTAACAGTGCTTATATTTTTAACTTGTAAACTTTTAACTTTTCTCAAAAGCTTTCACATTTATTAAATAGCCTGAATTCTAGGGTTGAAGAGTTCCAGGAAATAAAATGGAAATCTGTTGAAATAATAAAGCAGATCTTCCAGTGCAAGAAATATGTTTGGGTTTTTTTTTTTTTTTTTTAATCTGAATGAATGGGGAAGAATTTATTCTTCGTAAAAAGTCTAGATGATGGTATTCTTTATGTTCTTAATGGCTATTATTGATGTGAGCACTGTTTACTGGAAAAAAATACAGAAGCTGAATGTTAAAAGAATTCAGATCATCCTGCAATTGAGGCATTCTTTACTATCATTACCACTAATGAAATACATCGTTAATAGTTGTTTATTCCAAGATCATCAAGCACTTAAGCATGAACATTATTTTTCCTTAACACCTGTGGAGAGCCAATGTCTGATAAATGACTGTGTGCAAACAAGTGGAAATTAGAGAACTGCAACCAGGAGATGTGTTCTTTTAAGCTGACGTTGTCTTTTTTTCAAGCTGTCAGCAAGGTTAACACATCATGCCTATGGAGTTCTCTCTAAGGTAGTTAATGTGCTCTAATCCCAATACATTTATTTCTCAGTTTCTTGTCATTTGAAGGCTGAGGCTGAATGGTTAGGGTTGGAAGGGATGTTGAAGATCATCTCTTCCCAACCCCCTGCCATGGGCAGGGACTCCTTCTGCTAGACGAGGTTGCTCAGAGCCATTCAACCTAGCCTCGAAGTAAAAGTGCTTTTACACTGGATTTTTAGGACTCAAAGGTAGATGTTGAGCCTGCAGCAGTATGTTGTGTACCATCACAAATACGGTCTGTATTATGCTCAGCCTCAAGTTCAGTCCTGTTACCTTCTTTCCCCAGACAAGTGTATCAGGTCTTACCTCTTCCCACTAAGCAGCCAGCCAGTTCTCCCCTACATGAGGGGCTGAAGGCATTTGCCAGGAGAATGTGGGTTGGGGTGGGGAAGAGAGGAGCTTGTGAGGATGTGCTGGTGCTGGAGAGAGTGGGTAGTGTGGTGTGTCATCCTGAAATTATTGCATACAGTGGATGAATAAGGCAAGGTGTGGTACCTGGTTTGAACATGATCATGAGAGCACTTCAGCTTCTGAATGTTTGTACCAAGCACGAGGAGAGTTTTACTCCTTCCCCCCTTTTTTTCTTTTGTGAAGAAGTTATAAAGCAAAGTGGTGAACTAAAAAAAAAAAAAAAAGTAAATAGGATTTGAAGGGATTTATTAGATTCTGGTCAGATGACATGATCACAGTCATAAGAAAATTTATTAATCTAGTAAGTAGAATTTGGAACCAAACAAAACTTGAAATATCGCAAAGAGATTGTGAAGCCTTCTGATTTTTAAAAATTGCTTACTATGCCTAGCCCAAAATGCATTAGCTTAATGCTAGAAAAACCTAGCTCTGACCTAACTCTCATCAATAGATTTTAACTCAGGTCTTTAATATGATTATATTTTTAGGAATTAATTTTGATCAATTTTTTTACCTTTGCAGAAACTGATATACAAAGGAACAAGTGCCTTTTCCAGAATTACTGGACAGACAGCTAGACAAAGTTTTTGGTGTATTTTATTGGTGTTTGAAATGTGTTGTAGTTTCAGTGAAAGCAAGTTATTTTTTAACTGAACAGTTTTATGAGGGCAAGGATGAGACATGAGTTTAACTAATTGGGGTACTGGGTACACAGTCACATCTTTTTCATGAATAATTGTTTTACTTTGGAAAGACAATTTTATATTTATATAAAAGCTTATTAAATGCACTAAATAGCCCTGAGTGTTTTAGATATTTTATGGACAGCCCGTTTCAAGAACTTTGCATGAACTGGTAGGAGAAAAGGCAGAGCAGTTTTTTTCACATGTATTTTTAAAGTTAGAATCCAGATTAATATTCTGGGACATCCAAGAAGTTGTGTTGTTAATCAAAAGATATATTTGAAATTAGGAAACAGAAAATTAAAAATAACCAGGGGACCTGCATTTAGTTTCTCCAAAGTCAGTAAAAATAAGATTGAGACATATCTGAAATTGTTGTCTTTTGAGAGAGTCAAATGAAGTGGAAAAAGTTTCATTTCAATATCAGAAGCCAGGATTGACCTGAAGTTAGATGCAGAGGTTTTTGAAAACCTGTGGCTGAAACAGATGTTTTGAAAATGCTGATTTCATTATTATTGGGAGAAAGTAACTTTCAGGGTCTTTGTGCTTGTTTAGTGGGTTAAAAAGAAGAGCTATTTGTGCATTTAACAAAATGAAGAGAAATAGGGTTGGTCAGCTGAAGATTGAATATTGGTGCACTGATTTCATAACTTAGACATGGGAAGAGGCTGTAGAAAAAACAGTTGCTGCAGCATTCAAGAGAGTTGAAAAGTTCCCTGAGTGAGGAGCTGTGTGAGCAGTGGTGCGAGCGTTCAGGGTGTGGCAGACACTCTGCAGGGTGTGCCCCACAAACTGTATGGCAAGGACAGCAAGTTTGACCATGGTGGATAACTCAGATATTCATGTCTGCATGCCTGTGTCTGAGTACAGACAAACCTGTGGCAAGCCAGACGGAGTCTTTTTCAGAAATTGCAAGGTGTGGTTGTGGTTTGAATGTTATATCATTTCTTACTTGAGAACTCAGTGAACTTGTGTTCACATGTTTGGAGATGCCAGTGGTGGAGATGGTTTGTACTCATCCTGTGTCCAAGACTACTGGATTAGGATTATTTTGGGGTGTTCAGACCAGCAGTATAGTGAAGAGTTCTTTGGTTATTCTGTTGGCCAGGAGATTCAACTTAAAAAACAGAAGAAACAAAACCCCCCTACCCTTTCCCCTTCAAAGATGCTATAAGTAGTCTTTGTATTTTAACTTGGGAATTAATCAAATGTCATGCTTTGGTCAACTGGTTCCTGCGATACACCTGAAGGCACTGTCAGTGAGTACTCCCCTGCTATGTGTGTTCTTCAGGCCTGCTGAAAGACTGTACTGGTGTAGTCGCTGTTCTAAGAGGGTAAATTGAGAAGGAAAGGGTCAGTTTTATTAATTGATTTCTAGTTTGTGTTTTCCAGAACTTAAGGTCTTTACATGTTTTAAATAAAGCACAATTAGTATCAAATTTGTGTTTTGAAATTTAGGGATGGATAGAGAAGAGACTACAGGTAATAATGTATCCCAGTATATCTGTAGCTTGCTCATAGACGTGTATTAAACAGTGTTTCTGTCTTTCTCCTTTTCATACAAAGCAGAGCAAGCATAGAGATAATATGCAGCTATATATGTTTTCTTGCTTTATTATTCATTTTAGCTTTTGTTTCTAGATATATCAGTACCATCGTTCAAGTGCCTTCAGTGAAGATGTGTTGTTACCAGTTTGCTCCCTGCTGCCTCTGCCTAAATTGAATCTTAGCTCAACAGCTGATTTGTGGTATTCATTCAGCTGTCACATTCCATTTTACTTTTGAATCCAAAGATAACGAAGACGGTGTGTTGCCAGTCTAGAGCATGGATAGTGTCCTGTTAATGCCAGTTATTTCCTTATGCATTATTAGCAAGAGTGCTTTCCATGAGAGGTGGTTCTGGTTATTCTGGATCACAGCTGGAGTTTGCTGGGTCTCTTTTCTGTTGGATCAATGCAGTTGCACTGAATTTTGTTTCTCTCTTTGTACCTTCTGACACTATGTAAGGTCGTTTTTCGATTCTTCTGTGCTTGCTTTTTCTTTGTTGCTTTGATATGCTTGAAGGCAATTTCTGACATGATTAAGATTTTATTAATTCATATTCTCTGCATTCTCACAACATGTGAGTGCATTTGCTTCAGTGCCAGTGTTTCATTAGGAGCTTTGAGTTCAGTGCATTGGTTCCTACTTCTGCAATTGCATTATTAATTTCTTAATTTTTAAGTTTGATACTTGTATCATATCTTTCTAGTCCCAGAACATTTTCATGATACCTACTCTGAAGTAATAAGTTTCTGGGTTGAAACTGAAGTGCTATTTTTAATCATTAAAGGTATAAATGGTTTGAGACCCAGTTCCTTGAGGGAGCGAGTTGAGTGCTGTGGAATCATTAGACCTGTTTTGCTATAAATGGGAGGAAGCAATGGATAGACTGCTGTCTGTATAGGCTTCCCAAATTGAAATTAATTTCCTTTCTTGTTCTGGTGTATCCCAATTTGGATAATCTCTTGAGTGTTATGAAAACTCTATCTCTGTATTTTACTGTGGGTAGTGAAGGTTCTGGATGGTAGTTTGACTTGATTCCCTAGAGTTTGAATTTTTAAGATTGTCTGTTAACTGGAAAATGGAGCTTAGATTCTTGTTAATATATTTAAAATTTCAGTCATTTCAGCTTTGTAGTAGTTTTGTCACTACTTCATTTTCTGTGTTAGTGCATCTTACACAGCATGTACTCTAACATAGCTTAGTATTTGGACTTGAGTGTTTTAAAATTTAACTTGGTTTGTACTTGCTGAGTTTGTGCATAGAGTTAATATGCAGACAAGTGAGGCTCAGCTGAAAATAAAAGCCTAAACAAAGAATAACCTAATTAAATAAACCCCTTAATTGCTAGTCTGGTTCCTTAGGCAGCTGCAAGGAACTGATCATTCATGTGATCACACTGACAGCCTGCTCTTCCAGTTTCTGAAGCTATTTGCCAGTATACGTTCACTTGACAGTGTTAGAAATCTCAAAGATACTCAGCTTTTATGAATTTTGTGAATATTTGTAGCAGAGGGAGACCTGAAGTAGCAGAATTTGTCTCCATTGCCAGTATTCTGTTTGAACTGCCAGCTGACAGGACAAGATCCTAGCTGAACTTGAGACTTGGGACTGCATACAAGGCACTGGAGGAAATGCAGAGAAAGGTGATGACAGGGGACTCGGAGGAGTTTGGCTTTTTGCATGAAAGGGGTGGAGATGGAATACAGGAATCTGTGCATTACTAATTTCACTGCTGGCAAATGGCTTTAATGCTACCCTTTGTAAAGCTTTGTTACATGCTGCTTCATCTTTCCTAGTTTCATTTTCTCTGTCTTGCTTAGCCGGTTTTAAACTGGTTCTGTGGCTTACTTTGAAACTCTGCCTCTATCCTTCAACGGGGAGTTTATGTAGTTTCGGAAAGTAGTTACTAAATTTGACCTAAGCAGGTTTGTATTTCTCTTAAGTCCACAAGTAAACTGATGGCTGAATAAAACAAAAAGTATATGTACAAATACTTACAGTGTTCAGAAGTGAATATGCAGGCTATTAAAATTTTGTAAAAAGTTGATGTTTTGTAGTTTGAGAGTATTGTGGAAAACAACCAGGTGCTGTCCATGTATTTTATAGTGCTATGCAGCGTGCAGGTGTTTTATATTTAGGAATGGTGTTAGTTATTATCTTTTGTACTTGTCTCAGTGAAATAATTAAGATCACTGACAAGGTAGGAAGTTCATCTAACTGAAAGAAAGTGAGCTTTTGAAGCTTTACTGAGCTGGTCTGGTTTATGGGTGGATCAGAGAAACATCAGAAGATCCAAGGAGGTTGAAGTGGCGCTGTGTACTCAAGCAAGGGAGTGCATGGACTTTCCTTGTGTCACAGTGGTGCTGAGCTGTCTTCTCAAACTGCACCCACACTTCTGGATTTTACTTTCTAAATACTGTGCTGTGATAGTCTGTCTTCCTCTCTTAAAAAATAAGCCTTTTCTTTTTAAAATTTTCTTAATTATGTGACACGTGATGTTGAAGTATCTTGAGTACAAATCAGGTTGTTGTTATTAATAAGCCTGATGAACAAATGGGACTTCTGTGGTCATCTCTTTGTGTTTAGGTAAAATTATCTCTTTGTCATAGTTCAAGTTCTTACTGACAATTCCTGGACCTTAATATTGGATAATTGGTTCTCTGTTGCTGAAATAAAGGCTATTCAGTTTTTTAATCATAGAATGATAGAGTGGTTTGGCTTGGAAGGAACCTTAAAGATCATCTAGTTCGAAAACCCTTGCCATGGGCAGGGACACCGTCCACTATTCCAAGTTGCTCAAAACCCCATCCAATCTGGCCTTGAGCACTTCCAGGGATGAGGCAGGCACAGCTTCTTTGGGCAACTTGTGCTGGTGTCCCACCACCCTCACAGGGAAGAATTTCTTCTTGATTTCTAACCTAAACATGCCGCCTATCAGTTTAAAACCATTCCACCTTGTCCTGTCAATACACGCCCTTGTTAAAAAGTCCCTTTCCAGGTCTCTTAGAGCCCCTTTAGTTACTGGCAGGTTCTATAAGATCTCCCTGGAGCCTTCTCCAAGCTGAACAACCCCAATTCTCTCAGCCTGTCTCCACAGCAAAACTGCTTCAGTCCTTGGATTATCTTCATGATNTCCAAGTTGCTCAAAACCCCATCCAATCTGGCCTTGAGCACTTCCAGGGATGAGGCAGGCACAGCTTCTTTGGGCAACTTGTGCTGGTGTCCCACCACCCTCACAGGGAAGAATTTCTTCTTGATTTCTAACCTAAACATGCCGCCTATCAGTTTAAAACCATTCCACCTTGTCCTGTCAATACACGCCCTTGTTAAAAAGTCCCTTTCCAGGTCTCTTAGAGCCCCTTTAGTTACTGGCAGGTTCTATAAGATCTCCCTGGAGCCTTCTCCAAGCTGAACAACCCCAATTCTCTCAGCCTGTCTCCACAGCAAAACTGCTTCAGTCCTTGGATTATCTTCATGATCTTCTCTGGACTTCACTCCAACAGGTCCATGTCCTTCACACGTTGTAGGCCCCAGGGCTGGACACAAGACTCCAGGTGGGATCTTAGGGGTGGGGACATAAGCAGGGAGAATCCCCTCGCTTGACCTGATGCCCATCTTGCAGCTTTTGGACACTTTTGGCTTTTTGGGCTGCAGGAGCACATTGTGGGGACCTTCTTGTCAAGCAGCACCCCCAGGTCTTTCCTCCCTGGGCTGCTCTCCATCCATTTTTCGCCAAACATTTACTTGTGCTTGGGATTGCCTGTACCTAGGTGCAGGACCTTGCACTTGGACTTGCTGAACTTCATAAGTTTTGCCCAGGGTCCCACTGGATGGCATCAAGACTGTTTTGATGAGCTAGAATCTGTAGTTAGTAGAATCTTGGGTTTATATTTTGTTGTGGTCGTTCACCTAAATAGAAGCAGATCCTCTGAAGTTTACTGTCTCTCCATTTCTTGTGTACAGCTTTGAATTAATCCCTTGCTACTATCTTTCAGTTTCTGTCTCTGTCACCTTTGATAAGTGCAAAGGGAAAAAGGCCCCTTTTGGTACTCTTTAGGTGCTTAAAAGGTGTTAAGAATAATGTGGTTAGTGTGCAAAAAGCTGTTAATGAACATGTTGAACATCTCCTGGCTGTGTGCTGGACAAGTCTGATGGGTAGAACGAAGTACTGGAAAACTCTTACAGGAAGGAAGAGTGTTTGTTTAAGTGTTTTAAAGACAAAGACAACATCAGTGGAATAAAGCTGTATTTTTAAGTATCTTAATTTTCCACAGTCCTTTTCTCTCTTTGTGGCACTACTAGCTCTTTGGCAAGTAAAGTGAGAATAGCAGTGTCATGTATGATCTATAAAAAATACAGTGGATTATAGAAATAATACTTGTTCAGAAATACAGGAAAACTATTATGGAAGTTTGATACTTGAAATTAAATATTTTCAGAGTTTCTGGTAATGTTTTCAGAATAAACACTTGTAATATTTCAGACAGGTTGGTCACTAAGAGTTTGACAGAGGACCATTCTTCTTACTGAGCTGAAGCTTACCCTTTTTCTCTAAGAATATCTGCAAATGAGCCAATTAAGTATGATCTGATGCTTTTTTCCTTTTCAGAAAGATGAAGGTAGTGATGCTAGTTTGAGTGATAGCCACATATCTCCTCCTGCCAAACGTACCTCAAAACATGCTGATCCTGTGTGCAAAGACAAATCAAAATCACGCAGTACTGGGCAGCGAGAGGAATGGAGCATCTCAACTGGACAGTCCAGGTAATTGGTGCCAAGAGAAGAAGGAACTCAGACCAATTTTTTTCTGTGTTGTTATTCCACTTATGCTATTTCTGCAGTCAACTGCAGCTCAGGAGTGTGCTTTTGAATGTTATTTTCACACAGTTTTCTTCAGTTTAAGACTCCAGGAGTGTGGATTGCATCAGTCGTCTCATCTCTGGTTCCTTTCTATGTATGTTTGTGCAAAAAATATAAAGTAATTTTATTTGAGATGCAGTCTGAGTTTTAGTTTCTTGATGCATCCAAATTTAGTAACGTAATTGGTATTTTTATGTACTCAAGCTGTAAGAAGACATGATATTTTAATTAGGGAATGAGTGTTACCGTCTTTAGGGAATGAGTAACGGTCAAGTTTATTTCTATTGTTGTTCAGCCTAGTAAGTAAATTTTACTGAATATAGCCTCAGTTCTGCCACATTTTTGTAACTTGAAGCAGAAGTAATTAATTTTATGTTATAACTCTGATTTAATAGTATTTTACAAACATCCTTGTGTTCATAAGGTTCCTCACATGATTACAGGTAACTTTGAGACAGTGTACACAGTATGTTCCTGATCCATGAACTTTCAGCTAATACTGACTTTTTTGTGGCTAGGTATTTCATATTTATGTACATGTCAAAATTGTTCTTGTGACGAATTGTATGTAAGAGTGACTCTAAATCACTACTGGACTGTTGACTGCTTAAATGAAGTTCGCTTAAAAGCTTTGTGAATCTCAAAGTAGACCTCTTCTTATGTTTATTTTTCTCTTTTAAAACAGAATTAATTAAATTTAGCATATTAGTGTGCCATGGTCATTAGGAATGTATTGAAACTCGTGCACCTTCTGTTCTTTTGTTTGTAAGAGTAGACTTGTACTGGACCTCCTAGAAATATCAGTATACAAAAAGAAATATTTAATGCAGCTGGGAGAATTTAGACCATTGTGTCAAATAAAATTTGCCCAAGGTACTGAAAATCATATTGTTGCTCATTTGGAACCCACTGCAACCTGTCCTTGCACCTGAAGTTTTATGTTGTTTCTGCCAAAAGCCAAAGCAATGTGCTTGATGGTGGCCTTGAGTCACTTAAGTCTTTTCCCAAAAGTTCTGTTACTTCTGGTTTATCCAAGGTGTTTGAATGATTGCCTTTGGAGAGCTATACTAAGGTTCTGTTCTGAAATTTAAGGAGAGGGTTAACAGGACAAGGGCATGAAGAAAGATTAGGGAGATCAATCCAAGAGATGCTTAGACAATTGGGGGGATTCATATAGTTGGTATTGAGTAGTTTTGTCCTTACTAAGGTGTTGGGTATGAAGCAGACTCTTCCAAGGCTATGTCTCACAAAGGCTTTGAAATCAGAGTATCACAGAGCATTTTACAGTCAAAGTTATATTTTCACTGTGTGCCTTTTGCTTGGCTAAGGAATGTTAATGTTATTTGTGTGTGTAATTGTCTCCTAGGTTAACTTCTCAGCCTGGTGCTACACTACCAAATGGACGTAGCTTATGTAAGTGAATTATAGCAAAACTTTTTGTTACCAGTTTTTACATTAAACAGTTTTATGTCAATGATTTTCAGTGGCATATGTTTTTGATAACATTTGTTTATTGATTCCTTTGATTGTTTTGACCCGAAAAGTTACTGCTCTGTTTTCTCATTGCCTTCTTGATTACTCTCTGTGAATATGGGGAACATTTTTCGATGAAAATCCATTTCTCTTCTCAATTCAGACCTCTTGGCCATGATCTTGATGTTTTCCTTAATTCCCAAATTACTGTTATGAACTAATTTTGGCCTTCCTCTCTCAGTTGGTCTCTTTAATTTACTTAGTCTCTTTGCTCATCTGAAATTTGGCCTTCTGTGGTTCTTAACATTACTTAACTCTATTGCTTTAGAGAGACCTGCCTTGTCTGCCGCTCCTGCTACCTTGAACAGTCTTCCTAAAAGCTTTTACCTTACAAACTTGCCATTTCATTGCTTATCTCAGCTAAAACCACTTTGCCTTTTGTGTCCCTTTTTCATCAGTTCTGCCTTGTTTAATTTTGTGTTGACTCTATGTAAGTGTTATTTCATTAAGCATATTTGGTATTTTATTATTTATTGTGGTGCCTAAGGAACAATTAGCAGTGGGATCTTTGTTTGGCTCTGTACAGAGTAGCTGGTATAAGTTTGCTTATGAAGTCATTATGTTGTATCTGACCTTTTGATACTATATTTGAAAGACTAAGAATTGAAGCTGTGGGCCAAGTGTGCATTTTAGTATTGATGTTAACTTAAAAATACTGAATGCTTACTTGAATGCCAAATTTTCATCATAAAATAAGATTATCATGTAAGGAAGTAAGCTTGAATATGCTGAGATAACTTTAAAAATAACTTTGATAGGAGTTAAATACAGTTCTTCAGTTCATACTATGCTGCTTAACTTCTGGTTTATTGTCCTTGCTATGTATTCTCTTATTAATTCTTGTTTGTGAAAATGTTGTTTCCTGCATTTTGAAGTAGTAATACAAATTTCTCTTAGCTCTCAAAAGCCACCCCCTTCGAGGGGAAAAAAAGGGAGATGGGGACCATGCTTGCATAAACGGAGATATAGAAGTCAGAAAAAGTTGTCGGTCCAGGAAAAACAGATTTGAAACTTTGAATCAGAGTTTATTGTTTGATCAGCTAGTAAACAGGTATGTGGGGATGCTACAGTTGTATTCATAAAGCACCTTAATGATTTTTTAAAATTAGAAACCGCTGTGTTCCAGTGCCATGTCTGTGTTTTATTGTTGGGATGCACTGAGACAAGTTAGACTGTGGTTTGAGTTACAGCTGGGTCTGTGCTGTGAGTGCCATGGTATGCCTGCTCTAAATGCAGAGCAGCTTCCCAGGCTTTCATTGAGGAGTAAGTTACTCTGTGTTTAGACCTGGATAAAGCTGTATGTTGGCAGTTACTGCAGAGTGCCTGATGTGCTGTAAATCCACACCCTGGTTTGTTTCTTGATAACCTGTTTATGTAGTGGTACTTTAAATGTCATGTAAATTGGTGATTAGCAGCAGTGCTCGGAAGCATTCTAGATTTTGCTTGTATAATTTTGATCATAAAATATCAAAAGTTTGTAGCTTTCTTTTGTTTTTGCTTTTTACCATTTGTTAATAATTCACATAGGGTGGGTGTCACTTTTTGACATTTACTGTGCAGACAAAGTAGGTCAGACAGGGAGGCACGGTCTGGTCTGAGCATAGGAATGGGAGCCAGAAATGCCTTTTTTGAAATAATATTTCTCTGTAGCCCTGGGCAGGTCACTTAATATGTCCTGATCTTCCCACCTGTAAAACAGGTTTTAGCAGTTACATCTGTGAGAGACTGCTTTCTCCAGTGCTGGAAAATGATTTAAACATGCATTTGTCAAGTATGATCTTTATTTTTAAATGTATTATGTTGAATCTTTTATTAATTTAATTTTCTTTTTCAACTTACTAAGTAACTACTTGGTATCAGCTTGCAAACTTATATTGAGTTACATTTATTTTTCTAGTTGCAGCTGAATATCCCTCTCCTCATCAACAGTAGGAAAAAGTCTACCATGAAGTTTGTAGTTTGATAAGATCATGGTACTGAAGTCTGTATATGAGGTTATACTGATAAAAGTGTGTCCCATAATCCTTGGAGGTTTTTAAGAACAGGTTAGACGAAAGTCCATCAGGAATGATTTAGGCATTCTGTAGTGTGCTCTCGCCTGGCAGAGCACGTAGACTTTTCCAAGTCCCTTCCAACCCTATTTTCTTTGGTAGCAAACTGCAGCATGATTTTACTTGAAATGGTTCTGTCACACATCACAGAAATTTTGGAAGAATTGTTTAAAAAGGAGAGGAGCTCTCATAATGTAAGCCTGACTTTACTGACTTACATCACCAGGACTTCCACTGTCTTCTTTCTAGGCAATCTTTTACCCTTTAGATTTACTTTTAAACAGCTTGAAAAAAGGGAAATGAAGGTTTCTGTCTTCTTACAAATACTATACAAATATAGTAGAATATCAGTTGAAAACTACTCTAATCACCATGGAGAGCAGTAACATTGTCTTCAGGACAGGTGGCCAAATAATTGACTTGGCCTGGCTAATACTGTGTTGTTCTCTTCTTGAGCAGTGAAGCATCTTGGCCAGGGTTATCACTTATATACCACCGTTGTTTTGACAGCTGTTTACAAATACGCCAGATAATGAAAATGCTGACTAAATAATAGATGAGAAATGGTAGTGAGGTCAAATACTGAATGATGAGATTCTAGATGTTACTGATTTAACAAAAAGAAAATCCTTCTAGTATCTTTTTGAGGCCAGGATAAGAAACTGTAAAGCTTATGAGGTGGAGGCATTAATTGCTTTCTCATTATTATAATTATACAGGTGAAAAGCTTTACTTTCTTATTTTGCAAATTTAATCTTACCTGACATCTAGTCTAATGTCTCAGAAGTTGCAAATTTATATGCTACAATTTATACTGAGCCAAATTCTTTTAAAAAGTTTGTTAAAATACTACTATCTGATTTGGACTCCAAACCTTAATAGCATCAGCATTTGTTCTTTTACATACTTCTTAGTTTATATTCTTTCAGTTTTGTTATGGTTAGGTTTGTAGTTAATTGGTAGACAGCTTAAGATGTTAAGTGCTGTGTCCAAAGTTCTGCATATTACTGTTTTAAGACTGATGTTTTGTGTGTTAACTGTTGCATATATTTTAGTACTGCTGAAGCTGTCCTACAGGAGATGGATAATATTAACATCAGGAGGAACAGGAGATCTGGGGAAGTAGAACGGCTACGGATGTGGACAGATACAGAATTCGTAAGTGCAGAGTTTCTGAGGTCTTGGATAAAAGTCCTATCAAGGCAGAGCATGTTTGTTTTTGTAAACACCATACATTTGTCTGTAGCTCTGTTTAAAGGTTTATGATTTTCTTCAGCGGATAACATTAAAAACATGATAAACTAAACTTTGATGAAACTAAAATTCAGTACTAAATTAGTGGATATGCTCTATATTGTTTTCTTTATTGATAAATTCACTGTCATGCTCTCATGATGTGCTGTGGTGGTTCTTTGGTTTGAAGCATACTCTGGTAGCCTGGAAACAGGACCAGGGACTGTCATCTGCTTTCTTGATGAAAAGTTGATACTGATGTTACTCTGTATTAGCTGGACTAGGTACTGTCTGAGAGATTTACTTTAGCATCTATTAAATGAGACGGCTTTTGTAGTCTACGTATGGAGAGCTCTGCTGGAAAAATACTTGAGGGCTAGAGATTGTGTGGAGCATTACTTACTGCCCTGGGACTGAGTGACATTGGACAGTACTGATGGGAGTACATGTGAATTTGATTCCAGGAAAACATGGATATGTATTCTCGAGTGAAAAGAAGGAGGAAATCACTGAGGAGAAATAGCTATGGGATTCAGAACCACCATGAAGTGTCCACAGAAGGGGAAGAAGAAGGTAAGGGTTGTAAAAAACTCTGGAGGCTTGTCCGAAATACTTAAAAACGAAGTTCTCCTTCCCATAAGATAGCAATATATTGCACTACAGAAAGCAGAACAAAACCTGGTTTCTAAATGTTTGTATAGTATATTTCTTTCCTTCTGTTTTTTTTAACAAGTAATTTGAGCTTTCCTTACATTGCTTGTAACAATCCTCTGGTGGAAGTCAGGATGTGATGAATGTAGTCTACAAATATGTGTGTTCTAACTGACTTGATGTTTCTCATGTGCTGAGTGGCAATGACCAGAAAGAATTTGTAATAGTTAGGCCTGCATCCTTCCTTTGGGGGAAGGTATTAATTAAGGTCTGCTTTCTGTCCATTGACATTTTAGAAGGCTTGTAAATGCATAGCTGTATTTGAAATTCTACTTTCCTTTAAAATGAAACTGGTCAATGGGTTCAAAAATTACCAGGAAAGAAGGGATTGTGATAGCGTGATCAGCATCATGTTTGGCCTCCTTAAAAAAATCAGACTTAAACTTCAGGCATCCATACCGGTTTTAGCATACTGCATCTCAATTTTAAACTAGTTTTTAACTAAAAATGCATATGAAGGTATGGTTTGTCCCAATGAATAAGAATGCAGCCCTGATTCTGAGGTCCATGGATGGAAATGCTGATCCTGTTAACAGGTGGGCCTAGGTTGTGCCTTTATACACAAAGTATATAAAGTGTATTTCCATGTTCTTTGCCTTGTGTAAAAATGATACTATGAATCATAAAGTTGTGCTTATTTTCATGCTGTGTAAGATATTTGATTTTTTGAGGCTTCTGTCATTGACCTTAATTTGAAGGATAATTATTGAAGGAAAAATACAGTGGATAGAAATGATATATGAAATATTTTACAACTGAAGCTGTTTTGAATGCACTTATTTTTCTTTCTTTTGTCTTTCCAGAAGCTTGTATAAAAAACTAGAAGGAAATTTGATAATGTGCTGTAGATTTATCATGGTCTTCAAATTTCCAGTGACTTGTCAATTAGTGTTAATTAATAAATGGGCAGTAATTCTTAATGACCATTAAAATATTAATTTTTTAGCGTGAAAGTAGCTTTGATGTGAAGTGGAAATGTTCTGAAAATATTTTTACCCCCCAACAGAGTCTCAGGAAGAAGATGGAGATATAGAAGTAGAAGAAGCTGAGGGGGAGGAGAATGATCGGCCATATAATCTCAGACAGAGAAAAACTGTTGAGAGATACCAGGCCCCTCCAATAGGTGAGGAACCAGAAAGTGCTTGACCTGCAGTAATACCATGGATGTGGGGAGGGAATAGTTGGATGGCTACTCTCACCCCTGACAGAGTAACAGGGATGCAGCACTGTGTGTTCCCACCCTGGACTGTTGTGGTTCACCATGTGGATGGGACTGCTGAGACACAGTTTGTTAGTTTGTCAGTGGTGGTGGCATTGCTGCCTCATTGAACTCTGCAGGTACTGCCCTGTGCTGGGCTCAGGGTTGGGGGTAAACAGGGTTTAGGTCAAGAAATACTTGGCAGAAAGCAATCTAATAAGTTAGGTGATTGTATAGAAAAAATAGTTACTGTTATGCCTGCTTCTTTTCTTGAGCCTAATTCATAACTGTGGATAAATGGCATAGCAGCAGTTATCACAAATGAGAAATATAAAGTATTTCAGTTGGAAGGAATCTACAGTGATCATATAGTCCAACTGCCTGGCCACTTCAGGGCTGACAAAAGGCATGTTATTAAGGTTGTTGCCCTAATGCCTCTCACAACAGGCTTGGGGCATCAACCATTTCTTTAGGAAGTCTGCTGCAGTGTTGGACAACACTCTAGTAAAGAAATGGTTCTTCCTGTCAAGTTTGAGTTTTCCCTGATGCAGCTTTGAACCATTTCCACAAGTCAGAGGATCATAGAATATGGTTTCTCTGAAAGAGAACTGCTGTGGTTTATTTGATCAGAGAAATTTCAAGATGTCCCATATTATCAGCTATGAAGAGGTTTCTGTATGGAGTTTAATGTACTGCAAAAACTGAAAATGCTAGTGCCCCGGATGAGTTACATTCTGTGCCATGACAGACACAGCTCTGATGAGGAGAGTGAGACTGGAATTCCTGTGCCTGCATCAAGCCAAGTACAGTGATAGTGACAAAGCCCCCTGCCCAATTCTTTCCTTAATTTAAGCTTTTGGAGAAACCAGTGGTAACCTTATTGGTGAAAATTGATAATCCAGCACTTCTGAGCTGCATTTAGATTAGTTTATTATTTTTTTGTTATTGATGTTACAGTGCCAGCTCATCAAAAAAAGAGAGAAAATACACTGTTTGATATTCACAGATCTCCTGCAAGAAGAAGCCATATCAGGTAAATGTCAGTCTTTCAGTGTGTTTGCTTTCCTTTAGTACATTCTGGTAGCTTTTGATTTTCAAGCCATTCTTGGGTGAATTGCACAGTTCATTCATGCATGTTGAGTGAGTCTTAAATTGTATCCAAAGTTCAGACCCTGATCAGCATCCAGACAGGAGTTTCATGGCACTGTCTAAACCAGCTAAAAGCTTTGTGCTGAACAGAATGGAAACAGGTGTGCTACAAGTACTGGAAAGAATTCTGCATGGCACACTGTAGCCTTCCCTGTAAGGCCATATATTTAATATTTAAATCAAGTGCGTCAGTTTAACAAATAACCTGTTCCTAATCTACAAAACTGAGCAAAGCAAGTTAAAATGTTTTTTGTCTTCTTTCAGTTCAAATTTCATGCAAGAATTATCAACAATATAATAAAATATTTAGCAAGCATAATTTTTGACTCTTATGTTTTGTGTCAAAGAAGTCTGGAATGTACCAAGTTGTCTTGGAAACTGTCAGTAGGCTTTATGTAACAAAATTGATGAGATCACAGCTTAAAACATTTTTTAAAAAAGAAACTTATCCAAAGCTTCAAAAATACAAATATGTCCATAAACAGAATTCAAGTAAACGAATACTAGTCATAACTGAAATTCATGTCTTTATTGCTCAATTTAATGACGTAGTGAAAATATATAAAGTAAAAAAAAAAGTATTAGCTGAACCTTAGGATTCTAAAGTTTCTTTATAATACAGATAAGAGTAGTTTTTCTTTTTTTCCTTGAAGAGCATATGACTTTTTTTTGGGTAATCTCTGGATTTGTACTTGTATTTACTATTCATATGTGAGGAGTGTGAAAGTTATTATCCCTTTAGCTTTAACCTGCTCATTACTTGGTCCTCATTTTTCAGGACACTGTCATAAGAAGTCTTCCCAATTGCTTGATATTCTCTTTGATTTTTTTTTTTTAAATGGATCTCATTTTTGGTCACTGAACAGTAAAATTGATAAATCATGTTATCCATTGGCAAAAAACAGTTAATTCAGTGTGTACAATAATGCAGCACACTATATTTACTTAAAATCCAAGACTTTTTATTAGTGACCAAATTCTTCATGCAAAAAAGTGCTGAATATTTCAAACCCATATCAAACTCAACACCTTTTTGTATAGAAGATTTAATGTACATTCTCTAATATTTTGGAAATACTCAGTTTTGTGAAATACTGTCAATACTAAAATAAAAAATGGTTCATTCAGACTTTGGATAGTAATTTTACTTGGATTCAGATCAGAAGTACAGGTGTTTTGAGAGCCTGTTCTTTTATTCAGAATTAATAACCTCTTAAAAAGAGATTGTATACTTTGTGAAGTATGGAATTTTTTCAAAGAATATTTAAAGGAAAGCATCAAACTGAGTAAGGAGACTTTTGTCTGTCTGTTATGTTAGAGGTGGCTAAAGTGGTTGGAGATTTTCTTAAGTACAATTGCAGCTTATTAACGGAATATTCAAATCACATTGCTGAGGTAGCATAGACTGGACCACATGTTTTGGGGCTCTGCTGTTCAAATAATGTTCATGTTGAAATCAGATAATCACTGTGGCTGTAAGAGCTGTTGTTCCCCTCTCAGATTATTTTGATACTTGATGAAGCTAGAATTTGCATGCATCTCAAACCTGAACAGTACTGTACTTGCCAGTACAGTTTCATTTTTACAGAAGGACCAAAACATGACATTCTACTGCAAAAAGATGAGTTTTCTGTTTGTTTTGCCACTTCAATAGGAGAAAGAAGCACGCCATTCACAGCAGCGATACAACCTCTTCAGATGAAGAACGTTTTGAAAGAAGAAAATCTAAGAGCATAGCCAGAGCAAGAAATAGGTATCAAAACATCCTTGGTCTTTAGAATGGTTTGATTTTATTGTTTATCAGGAAACAAACAGAAGTAGTCTATAATGTTATAAGTTCTGCACACTTTTGATTCTGGTTTACGAGGAGTGCTGGTTATATATTAATACAGGTTTTGGAGTCTTATGAGTAGATAATTAATAATAGTGATAAAAAGATGGAAATACAAGAGGAGCTGTTTGATTCAGTTGGCTTATAAAAAATAACTCCTGTTGGTTAAAATATCATTGGTGTATCTTGGTCCTAGTTAATTCAGTTGTACTTCCAGCTCTTCCCTCTTCTTCTTGTGTAAGAGTTCATGCATTCTACACACTCCATGCACATTTTTTTGACCTTACATGTATTTAGCAGTAATCTAAAAGTGGAAGATCTACAAGTAAATTTTTTCACTGATAACTAGGTAGGAAAATTCTGCAGGAAAAAAGTTTCCTTGCCTTTTTCCCATCTCTTCATGTCTGCCACATTGTTCCCTTTTCCATCACAAGGAATTCAAGCAATGTACAACGACCAGAAGTGTAGTTCTGAGTGTAACCTGTGTTTTACTAGTATCTTTCTTCCTCCCTTTAACTATGTAGTTGGCCTGATATAATATCTATGTAGGGACTTGAAGGAAAGACATATTGTTTATTATGTGTTTAATCAAAATAATCTGTCCATCTTAGTGTTCTACAGATTGAAATATGTGTAGGGACGCATAAAACAAACATTATGTTACAGAATTTCCAGATATATAACCATAATTACCACACAAAAAAAAAAAAGATTAGTTTTGTTTACCAATTTGGGAAGGTTATTTCTTTATGTAGCAAAAGTTATTTAATCTCTTGTTTCTTCACCTCCAAACAATGAAAGCAGAATAGTATTTAATTGGCGTTTGTTTGTTGTTGAACAGGTGCCTGCCTTTAAACTTCAGAGCAGAAGACTTAGCTAGTGGAATCCTTCGAGAACGTGTGAAGGTTGGGGCGAGTTTGGCTGATGTTGACCCTATGATTGTTGATAAATCGGTAGGTTTTGTTAGAGCTTTTTATCTTCCTTCCCTCAATTAAGCATAAGCAGAATTCTCCACAGCCTCTTACTGAAGTTGAAGTAAATTCATAAAAAGCTCACTGATTTTTTTAAATTTTATATTATTGTTACCAAAGCTTTTGTCTGTTTCTTCCTCTGGACTACAAAGCATTTGCTCTGGGACTTAGGCTGGATTGCTGTAGATGTCCAGGCAGCCCTGGCACAGTTATCTTACAAACCAGATGAGCCTCATGTGGCCAGCCAAGAGTTGACTTTCTCAACTGTTTTTTTCACACGTTGAAATTTCAGGGAAATTCTGTTGATCCATGCTGTGTTTTTTTCTAATTTGTTTTCTAATGTTTTGTAAGTAAACGTGTTTTTGTGGAAAGCTGTTAAAATATAAACTTAATATTTTTTTTCCCTAAGGTGTGTTTTGATAGTATAGGGGGATTGAGCCATCATATCCTTGCACTTAAGGAAATGGTAGTGTTTCCTCTTCTCTATCCAGAAATATTTGAAAAATTCAAAATTCAGCCACCAAGGTAGGTGTATTTACTGTTGCATTTTTGTTTTTCTTAAGCTTAAACTTTTTTCTTAAGTTCTGAAGAACTGAAAACACAGGAGGTTGATTCTTTCGCTGAAGTGTTTTGCAGTTCAGATGGATTTAGGTGTTTGCTACCCCACTTGTCTGTCAGAATATGTAATAAGCAGGATGAAGAGTTTAGAAAACCAAGTGTATTTTTCTTGTGGTAGGAAGATAAACTTTATGATTTGGTCAAAGAAAGAGCTCTCCCTCCTGTGTTTTATTTAGTAGTATCTTGCCTTTTTTTCCCATTATGTTATTAAATATTGTACTAGATCAAACAAAATGCTGATGTTTCTCTCAATAATATTATACTGGGATTTTAATATTTAGTAATGAGGCATCTTGGTATGTGATTTAAATGGGCACATGGTGTCCAAGTTGAAAAATTGGGGTATTTTTTGTCACTTAGTTACTTCATTCCAAAGAATTAACAAACATTAATTAAGGTACTACCTAAAATGTAGTGCTTGAAGGGGTGGTATTTAACTAATGTAAAAGAATCCTTTGGAAATTTAATATGCCTTTGATTAATGTTCTTTACAAATGAAAGTTTTACTGATTTGAAAGCATAAAACAAACTTAGATTTTATGAAATCATGTTAATACAACATGTTAATAATACAATACTACTACAAAATAATAATATGAGATCTTAAGTTATTCTTCTCCAGGCTCCCTGTCTTCATTATAAAATTTGACTTGGAGTTTTTCAGGAGACGTAAAATAAGTTTGTGACTGTGTTGATCCATTTATCTTCAGGGGCTGTTTATTCTATGGTCCTCCTGGAACAGGTAAAACCTTGGTAGCTAGAGCTCTAGCTAATGAATGCAGTCAAGGAGACAAAAAGGTGGCTTTCTTTATGAGGAAAGGAGCAGACTGTCTCAGTAAGTGGGTTGGTGAATCTGAACGTCAGCTTCGACTCCTTTTTGATCAGGTTAGAAGAAAATACATTTTTTTATATGATTTCTCTGTATGTTGTGTTTTGTGGTTCAGGGAGCCAAAGGTATTTGCTATTGAAACTAAATAACTGTACATTTTTGTAAATTAAGTAGGATTTTACCATACGACATATTTAGATGAAAAGAATAAAGGAATACTGACAGTGGTTTCTCTTGCTCTGGAAACTCAGAGAAAGAAGTGTCTTGATTTTTCCATTAATGAGGCAAAGTAGTTTGGGTAAAACTTGGGGAAAAAAGTGTCAGTCAGTGAGTTTGAGTTTGACTGGCATGTTCAAGGTAAATGCTGCAGAGGGGAGTGCATGATTGCCTTGGTTGTGTATCTATTTTAGTGTTCTTTTTTGGCTTAGAAGAGATTGGACAGAGCATAGTCTCACAAAGCAGTAAAATGCAATAGCTCAAAGAAAAGTAGTTGTCAGAGATGTCTAAACAGATTCTGAACAGGTGAGATTGTGTTTTCTGTAACAGTGTAAGGTGTGTGTCTTTAACCTGTCCAGCACACAGTAAAACTGGTACACTGGTGCCATCTTGCTTACTTGAAGTAGACTGCACTCTGCTTTGCTTTGAAACACTGCTGGAGTTGGAAATTCAGTTTTCATGTCAGACTTGACACTTTCTAACAAAGATGTCTCAATATATGTGTTAGTTTAGCATGTTATTGCTTTCTAGTGAAACCAGTTTTCAATGGTCATGGATAAATTAGGAATTAACAGTGAATTCAATTTTTGTTTTGTTTATTGCATGCCAGGCATACTTGATGAGACCCTCTATAATCTTTTTTGATGAAATAGATGGTTTGGCTCCAGTTCGTTCTAGCAGACAAGATCAGATTCACAGGTAATATTTCTTCTATGTTGCCATTATCTTGGTATAGGGTACATTATCTTGGTAAACTCTTAAATGTAATTTTTTCTCATTTCACAGGAAAGGTTTTTTACTTTTTCTAAAGCCCACTTACACTAGAAAGGACAGATTGGTTTTTTGGTGTTGAAAGTCATCTTTTCAGTCCTTCAGGCAAACTGTAATTTGCTGGAAATTGAATTGCAGTGACAATTACCCTTCAACCACATTATTAACGGCAAGATTTCCACAGCCACTCCTTGATTTGCTGTTTTGTGCTGTAAACATATTGTCTGTTACCAGCCCAACAGAATAACTGGTTGAAAAAATGTTATTCTAACATGATGAATTGTAATGTTCTATCAATGAACTGAACTCACCTGTGATTTTGATTCTTAATGGTGTGATGTACAAACATATCTTGTGTTGCTATCATGTCATTTTTTTAGAGCATTTTTTATAACAGTTTGCTGTTGGCTGAAATTTTTCGTGGCTGCTTTTGATCTCAGTTTTCCTGTGCTGTATATGGCAACACACTTGTACCTGTTATTCTGTAGGTGGTGGTATTTAAGTGTCCATCTCCCTCCACTCTACTGAGAGAAATTTGGGGCCAGCAGACCAGGAGGCCAATGGAACATATGAGACTTGTTGTTGTGCACCTGTTTGTAGCTTTTTTCTTTTGAATGTATTTATGTTGCATTTGGAAATGCAAATGTTTTTGCAGTGTTCCTTATAATTTTTTTCTGAAAACTCTCTTGTAGCTCTATAGTGTCTACTCTTCTTGCCCTCATGGATGGACTGGATAATA
The DNA here is from genome assembly GCA_013397195.1 of Hylia prasina. Classification (NCBI taxonomy): domain Eukaryota; kingdom Metazoa; phylum Chordata; class Aves; order Passeriformes; family Sylviidae; genus Hylia; species Hylia prasina. The sequence goes on from VYXD01005452.1 coordinate 1,040,916, forward strand.
GAGGTGAAATAGTTGTAATTGGTGCTACAAATAGACTGGATTCTATAGATCCTGCACTCAGGAGACCTGGTCGCTTTGACAGGGAATTTCTTTTCAACTTGCCTGACAAGAAGGTAAAACCTGGAAAGGAGATATATTAATAAACATCTTTAATATATTAAACATTTGAATGCCTGACAACCAAGCTTATGAAATAAAAGTATTCATTCTTGCTTGTAAGAATGTTTAGTTTCAGGAAGACATTTTTAGTACAAACAGATTGTATACATAAAGTTGTATTCAGCTTCAGATCTTCAGGATATAGCTAAAACTAAACAGAGTTAAATTATTCCCTATACACTGAATTGCTTATCTCAAAACTATGGATTTGTATAATGCACCCAAAATATTTAGGGGCTTGAAATGTATGGTAAGAGAAAATAACTTTACATCTTGTAGACCTCTAAGCATGTAAAAAACGTAGATATGCAGCCAGGCATTACAATGTTGGCAGCAGGAAAATTTTAGTTCCTGTTTTGAAACTTAGATAAACTCAGTCATAATACTTCATGAATTTATACTTAGAATTAAATGTACTTTGTATATGGATAGATGTGTTTAGATTCTATAGAACTTTTAGCTGGAATTGTTTTGGGGTTCATGTATATGTGCTGTGGTACTCAGCAGGACATTAATTGGTGAGGCCTTAGTCTGTAAAACCTGATACTCACAGGTGCAGTAATTAAAAATGAAATCATAAAACTATGGTAATTCCTAATAGAACATGAGTTTTGATAAGTTCATGTATAATAATATTGATCAAACAGAAATTAAAATGTGTAATTGGTAAAAAAGGTTCTGCTTATATACGAAATTAAAAAGAAGGGAAAAGCTTTGTTCTTGAGAGATTTCAGAGTGCTAAGTTCTGTATTATGTGTCTCAGTTACATGCCAAAAGCAGGTAAAGTAACTAGATTCACATGAATAAAGAATATTTTTTTCTATGACATGGATTTGACTTGCTAGTTTTTAAATCTCATTTTCTTCTTTTTTTAAATCAATCAGGCACGAAAGCACATTTTGCAAATTCATACCAGGGATTGGAACCCCAAATTGTCAGATCCTTTCTTAGGAGAACTGGCTGAAAAATGTGTTGGTGAGTGTTACGTTGTTAGTACTTTTACTGTAGAGGCTTTCTCTTCTGTGTAAAACTTTGAAGGTATGTTAAATGTATCAAGATTCTCTTATCTCATTTCTAAACTTCTGTACTTTGAACAACACTCCTTTTGTATTAACAAATACGTTTCTATCTTACTAAACCACAAAATGAGTAGCTAGTAGTCATTTGAAAATATAACCATGTTTCCTTTCTATGACATAGCTGTCCTTATATACAGGATGCATATTCTTAAAGAGAAACAAAATGAAGTTGGAATTAGAATCTTTAGGTGGGCTTCCCATTAAATTGGTAAATTAGAAAAGAGATAGACTTGGGCTTTTTTCTGTCTACTTACTGAGGAAAAAAACCAATACTTGTGTGTGTGGTTTTTGGTTTTTTGTTTGTTTTTTACTGACTGGCATGCTCTCCTCTGACATAAATACAACAAACTAACCAGCCTTTCTAAAGAAGAATTTTTTTTCCAGATTGCTAGCACAGAACAGCCTCAAAGTGTAGACATTGGTAGGGGAGAAAAAATGAACCGCAACTTGAATACATTAAATACACCTTTGGAACTCGCAAAGACCTGTTGTACTGAATGGAGGTTGGTTGTTCAAAATAAGCCTGCTGTTTAAATCTGATCAGAAATAAACTCAAATATTTTTATAGTGAATTTAACAGAGGAAATTACCCTTGAGCACACACCACAGTGTCTTCTCAACAACTTGTCATGCAAAGATACAGCCTCTGTCAGTCATCTGCTTGGAGAAGCACTGAAGTTCTCAGAAAAAGAGCAGTCTCAAATATCTGTGCTTTGGAATCCATCATCAGGGAATCTAAGAACTTTAAAATGAACATCAGTCCATTCAGTCAGCTACAGTACATCCAAATTATCCTCTTCATCCACAGGGACATCTCTCATCGAAGCAGCATCCCTCCGCTTTTGATGCACAAAGACCTCAACATCTTCTGGTGAGGAGAAAACAAAACTATCCAGCAAACTCCAGTTTAAGCTTTGCCGAGTATAATACAGCACATGACAGACCCATTTCATGTAAATTCTGCTTGAATTTTGCAAACACATGGTGCTGCTTAGTGGGAGAGAGGGGAATAGGTGGGAAAAAACCGGAGATGTTTCTTTAAAAATTCACCATATTTTTTCATTGAGAACACAGTATTTTAAAATTTCAGACAATAGGGAAACCATTTGTACATTTGACTGGAAGACATTCTTTGTGCTCCATAAAGCCTGTCAGTTCTGTGGAAGCCAGCTAACAAAAAGAAACACCCTTTTCTGTTTTTCTTGGCTTTCCTGCTCTACTACTACTGTAACCTGATTGTCTCCAGTCTGTATCTTGGAATTTAAGTGTTTCCATACATCCAAGATGAAAATCTTGAAGTATTACAAAGTCTTTTCAAAACAACTGTAGTAAGAGTGTTGTATCTTCTTCACCTTGAGAGTGCCTCATTGTTTCTGTAAGTGAAATCTGCAGCAATACTGATTTAAACAGACTTTTCCCAATTCTTTGTGGCCATTACCAATGGAACTCATTGGCACATATGTATGTCTGTGATACAGTTTATACCAGTCTGCTATTTCCTCTTGTGCACAGGTTTTCTTTAAAAACAAACAGCCTTCCACCCCAAAAAACAACACCCCCTCTTCCCCCAGTAAAAGCTGCCTAGACTTGGCAGGCTTTTGGCACAGCACAGTTGATACCTCTCTCCAGTTCAGCAGACTTGGCAGCACTTAGCTCCAAGCTTTTGGATCCTAATGAAGAAAACTGCTGAAATACTCCCAAAACAAATGACTTTGGGGAAGCAGGTGTATGTGCAACTCAGAACTTCTTACGATCCAGAGGTGTAATTAGAAGGAAATTGGAAGGGAAAAGCCCCAGGATCTGCCAAAAATAGGTTATTTCCTGAGGGTTGAATTTTGTCCCAGGTGTTATGGATTAGAACCTTTTAGTGGATTTCTGTGTATGTGAGAATTAAAGACCACTTCCCTGAATGGCCTCATGACTGCAATGTGTGTGAGATGAAGTGGAGCAGCTTGGGGAGAGCACAGCATTGCTCAGAAGACCACACACTTATGTCTCATTAGTACTTTCAGTAAACACACATAATTACTATGTTGTTTCTCTTTACTGGAGACGGGTCCCAGATACCCTTAACTTTATAAATCCTTTCTTATCTCTTGTGCTTGCTTGGAATGGCAACTTTCTGTAGGTCGAGAGATTTACCTAGGAACTCAGTCTTGCAGGAAACAAAACATACTAGCAACGGAAAAAGTGTGAATTCTTCCATCTGGCATTTTGCAGATGAATCTTTTTACAATGTAGTAAGGGTTATTTAAATAATCTTATTAAATAGAATTATAAAGAAACAAACTGTTGTGCTGAAGATGCTTGTTAAAAATATTCTGTGCTTATTATTGCAGAAGTGTTTTGTGGCAAAATGATACCGTGTTAGTTTTTTCTTTCCCATCCTCATGTAATGATGGTGGGGGAGATTTTGGCATTAGCATTCCTGTTTTTCACAATTCTTTAAAATAAGCCTAGTAGTTCTTTTTCATCTCTGTCATCATGCTGAGTTGTTTGCTAACTCTTTCCCTGCAGTCATTTTGGGAGTTTCATAGGGAGTTGCACAACATAAAATGGAAGAAGTGATCAAAATTATTGAAGTTGTTCACCTAAATGCTTCACCCCGTTCAGTAGCACATTGTTGTGGAATTTGAGGGTGGGTTTTAGGCAGAAGTTTTAAAGAGGGCACAATTTCTGCACAGTAGAGGTGGCCGTAAAATTTTGGTGATCAAAGTGCATTCTTTGGAAACCTACATAGGAATCCACTTGTTTGCTGTCTTGTAGATGCATTTTGAAACTTGTACTTCAAAAATGTTTAGCAGAGTTTGGGGGTACTGGGTAGAAGAAAATAGGCTACTTGACAGGAATCCTCATTTTGTTCTAAGTTAAACTGTGCTAGTACATTTTGCCTGGCAAATTAAAAATCTTTCCTGAGATGCTTCAAAAATGGATGCAAATGCACTGAACCTTGAGTTTATATTACAGTGTCAATTTGGGTAAAAACTGCATCAAGTTATTTACTGTTGGTATGATACATTTTATTTTGTTTTGACAATATTTCACTCATGTTTTTCTTCTGCTTAATCAGTGTGTGTTTGCTTCTTAGCAATAAAAAGCTCTTTAATGTTTCACAAGATACAGGATTTTTGCAGTTTTCTTGTCACTGAAATGGATGTACAGTATGCACAAGAGAGTCCCTCAAAAAGAGACACCAATTATTAGTCTTCAAATGTAATTGCTCCTGAGAAATGAGAGATAGAAATGGAGACTAATTGTGTATCTGATCACCTGAGAATTTAATTTTAAAAATAGGCTACAGGCTATTATTTCCTAATTTTGCAATTCTTTGGAGATGTACAAGCGGTGATTAAAATGACTGTTAGAAAGCAATGTTACAGCATTTGGTAATAGAAAAGTTGGGAAGGATCTAGCTCCTGAGCTGCTGAATCTTTTCACAAAAATGCTAAACCAGCTTCTAAAGTGACAGGCATTCAGGGTGCTTCATATCTTCAGCACATCTTTGATTTAAGCTTTGGTTTAGTGCTCCCCTCACTCATTTTTTGTTTAATCTAGTGTGGGTTTTGGATGAGAAGTGGACCATTTAAATGGGAATGTGATACCTGATACCTAAAGAACAATGCAAAATTTAGAACCCTGGTTTGGTTTCTCTGATGCAGCTGTAGCTGCTGTCTACTAGTTTCACCTGGTTGGAGTGTGCCTGCATAGTTTTGATTTCATGTTAAATGAAAGTTAAAAAAATCCTAAACAACATAACTTTAGTGCTGAAAACAATTAGTAGTCTATTGATAATATAGTGGATATATCTGAACACATTTCAAATATAATGTGCATTTATTTCAATGTTACTTGGGAATGTGAATTGCTACATATGTTTTAGGTAACAGTTATGGTGTGGACTCACCAAATTTACACAATTGTAACTACTGACCTTTTTATAAAATTGCAAAGCTTGGTTTAAAAATTACAGGAATCATCTGATATTTATGGTGATTATCCATCTGGCTTTATTTTTGTTTTGCCTTTTTTAAAAAAAATTATTTTCAAGTATATGTACCAAAGGTGCAGTTTGAAGTCTCATCCAATTTAAATCATCTATATAGCTGAAAAGTGGGTATATTTTATTATTATCCCCCAAATTAATATATCTTAAAGATGGGGATGGAAAAGTGTCTACAGTCTTCCATATTAATTGCTTCCTTTTTATTTTTAAACAGTGTGTATGTAATCAGCTTTGTTTCTTATTGCTGTATGGATTTTGTAAAAATATACCTGTCAGGAGCACTGGAAGAACATGAGACATTAAAGACAGAGAAGCAAGGCAGGCCTAAGTTTTTTGACTTGGTGCTGCCAAAAGACCAATCATTGAATCACAGAATGTTTTGGGTTGGAAGGGACCTTAAAGCTCATCTCATTCCAGCTCCCTGCCATGGGCAGGGACACCTTCCACTATCCCAGGGTGCTCAGAGCTGCATCGAGTCTGGCCTTGGACAGTTCCAAGGATGGGGCACTCACAGCCTCTCTGGACAGCCAGTTCAAGTGCCCTACAATAAATAATTTCTTCCTAATATCCAATCTAAACCTGCCCTCCTTGGTCTTAATACAAAAATAGAGTAGAAGAAATGCAAGTAATGTAAGACTTGGTGAGGAGGAGGAAGTCTGGTACAAAAACAGTTGAATGAGAGTAGTTTTAACTAAAGAATTGATTAATTACCTTCTATAAACACTTTATTACAAACCCATGAACTTTTATATGGCAGTACCTCAGTGCAACACATTTTCCTATAGTGACTTTAATTCTCTCAGTGACTTTTCTCACTGGAATACTATTTTACAGTTTTTGAAAGATGGAGCTATGGTACCTCAAAATACAGAGGGATACTAATGTCTCTTGCTGAGAGAGATGGAAAACTTGAAATCTAATTTCTAGCTCTGGGGAAAATCCCCAAACCATTAGTACTGCAAAAGACTCAGAGGAATTAAGTCTCTCTGTATTTCATAATTATCAGGTCTATGTTTTCCACTAATGATGATTAAGCAATTATAGGTAGTCACCTGTAGATACTTAAGAAGATAGCCTAAATTAAAATTTTAATGCATTTTAATTTCTACCTTTGGTTATATTAGTAAAGTTATGGAACCCTTGAAAGTCTGAAACATTTTTCTTCAAAGTAGAAGTTAACATTGTTCGAAGAATTCAGAGTATGTTTTTCTTAACGAGATTCCATCTCTTCCATATTCTACTTATCAGACATTTTTCTTTATACTGCTCATTTTCTCAGACTGTAAAAGTTTAAAGGTGGTGATGTTCAGTGTAACAAAATTACTTTACTATTAAAGAATATATTCTTGTGGAGGTATTAAAGGAAGAGAGGAGGGAGAGTAGCCTGTTATAAAATTGCACACATATGTTAGACAATATTAAGGGAAAGGAAAGAGCAATAACAGACCTATAACCCAGGACTGAAAATACGCTATATATCAAATGATATAGTGAAAATGTAGGTAATTTTAACCTCCATGTGGAATTAATTTCTTAGTGTATCTTTTAAACATGTCGAATTTTTTGATATACAACACTGTCATCAGATTATGACCTGATACCTTTTGGCAGATGCTTTGTGGACCTTGACAGTTAAGTATTCCCGATTTGTTTTTAGCTGGATGCATGCCTGAGCCAGGTGTGGCAAAGCAGTGCTCTTTCATGGAAGGTGTTTGTGTTTCTGTGTGCACTAGGGTACTGTGGAGCTGACATAAAAGCACTTTGCACTGAGGCTGCCTTGATTGCCCTGAGACGCCGCTATCCCCAGATCTACATGAGCAGTCAGAAGCTGCAGCTGGACGTGTCCTCAGTGGTTCTCAGCGCGCAGGATTTCTACCATGCAATGCAGAACATCGTGCCTGCCTCCCAGCGTGCCGTCACGTCCTCGGGACACGCGCTGTCCCCCGTCATCCGGCCGCTCTTGGAACGGACCTTCACTAAGCTCCTCGAGGTCTTACACAAAGTGTTCCCTCACGCTGAATTCAGCCAGGGTGACAAAAGTGAAGGTATGTGGTTTGGGTTTTTTTGCAAATGCTGTTTCAGTTTGCAAGTATTTCAGCTTCTCCACCTAGCCTTAAGTCTGGTGTGTATTTCCTTCAGTGTTGTTAGGATGTAAATACTATTTGCTTGGATGTTGCATAATTATTTTTGCTGATTCCAAGTTGATGTAGAATGTAATGACCCGGCCTATACAGAGCAAGGTCCCATTGGTGTGAGAGCCATCTATAAAAAGAACTTACAAGTAATTTACAATTTAAATACAAGAAATAATGGGGCATTATTAAAGGTCAGAACAACAAAACAAAAAGTGAAACAATGTTGCTGAGTGTAACAGGACCTGAAATTAGTGGTTCTGTCCTCAACAGCGGTTAACTATCCCAAGTCTTTCACTTGCTGGTGCTGCAGAAGCTTTGGGGGGCTCACAGCTCAGCAGATGTTTGGCTGAGGTACCTGAGCCTGTGTAATGGTCATGTGCTGATTGAGAAGAAAGTCCTGAGGCTTCCCTCTCCTTGTACTGGCTTGGTCCACTCCTGATCCTCCAAGCTGATTCTGTCAGCTTAGCAAGTGGAGAACTATTTGCTGTTTTGTCAAATTTGCGATTTTTTCCAAATTAGTGAGTAAAATCAACTCACTAAGGGGTCAGTGAATGCCAGAAACCTGCTGCAACTGGGAGCATGTGGGTGTACCAAGGAAGCAGGGAATAAGGAGAACTGTGACTGACTGTTTTGACTGGCAAAGAATCAATAGGTTCTGGGGTTTTTCTACCCAGCTCTTTTCTGAGACATTCTTTAATAGTTACCCTGGTCATTTCTTGGAAGTTAAATGTTGAACAAGATACCTTAGATTTGAGATCTATTTATTCTGATGTAGCCTACTGTTCTTATCTGGGATCATTCTCATCCCCCAGCTCTGTAAACAGTACTTGGGGTTGTGTGTGATTAACTTGAAAACAGCCCAGTCATAAAGCAAATCTGTGACAGCCATGACTTTCCTCTCGTTCCTGTTCCAGAGCACGCTTTCAGCCTGCACCCCAGGCAGCTTAAGCTGATCCTTGTGCTGGCTGCTGATGTTCTCCAGCCCAGCTGTGCATTTTTGCTCCATCCTTTCCACTTGCTTGAGTACTTCAGGTCCTTTGTTAAACCATTTTAGCCAGAAAACTCATCCAGAAATGATGTATTTAAATGTTTTCTGCTGACTGTGGGGTAGTTGGAGGTTTTAACAAGTGTTGGAGTTGGCCAGAGATGGGCCCTGGGAGCATGTGGTGGTGAGTAGGGGGAAATGAGCTGGCTTGCAGCTGCAGTTAGGTCCTGTTGGGCTCCCTCAACTGAAAGTTATTTATGATGCTTAAGTTTCTGTAACCTGTTAGTAGCACCCAGTTTAGAGATTGTCATTCTTGTTGAAGGATTGGTTTAAGTTCAGAATATTTTCTTTGGTTGTATTTTTTACATTCCTATTTATTATCGCTCATTACTGCTAACAACTTGAGTTTGGAAACTTAAGTTGATTTAAATAGTAGTTTTACTAGATAATTTGCTGGTATGGGTATTTTAATGTTTGTAGATAATTGATTTTGAAGATGCATGAACTGATTTTTCTTTTAGCATTTCCTTTAGATTTTTCTTGCCACCTCTAATCCAAGAAAATATTGAATAACAAGCTTTAATTTTTGTTAAAACCAGAAAAATCCACTTTCAAGTACAATGATTATACATAAATGTAGATTCTACAATAGGGCTTCAAATTTTTTTGGATTCAAAGTCAAGTATACAGAACATGCTTACAGGTATGCTTGCAATCTGCACATCAGGTTTTCTGCATTTCACTAAAAATTCCTCTTTCTTGTAATTCAGTGAGTCAAATGCTTGAGAGAATGTCACAGAGACTTGATGCTTGGGATTAAAAGATGCAGGGCTGCCTTTTAAAATTACTGTGTATTTTAGGGAGAGAAGGCTGAATCCAGTGCATGAGCATAGGACTTACCTATGACTATATATGGCATACTGAAAATTCTGTCTGTTTTAGGGACTGTTTTAGTGAGCCCAGAGGTAGAAGGCATATGTCCAGTTGATTTGGAGTTCTCCATCCTTAGTTTAGCTAGTTATCCAGCAGCTTCTGTGCCATGTTTTTTTGCTCTGGATTAGCTTTTGGCCACTGCTTGGGGTCTGCAATCCTTTTTCATCTTTGGTTCCCAGGAACAATTGTCTGGTCTGTGAATGCATCGCAACTTAACAAAAGATGTGGCACATCCTCATCTCGTGGCAGCAGAGTGTCATTCCTGCCCAGTCTACCCTGAATCCAGTTTCTTACATCACACAGCCAGCTAAATTGTTAAGGGTTGTTGTCCTTAACAATTTTTCATGGAACCCTGGGACAGTTTTTCCTGTGGTTTAGGTGGTACCTCCATCTGACACTTAACACTGCCTTGAAGGCAGTTCCTTTGTCCCATGCTGATTGTCTGATCAGCGTGGCAGGACCTCATGTGTTGTTTACATGTGCCATTGCCTCAAGTAAATCCAACACGTCATGCAGTGGCTTGGGTATTTGAGAATAACACTTGGATCTCTCTGTATTGCACACTTTCATTTCACAGCAGTCCCGTTTCTTCAGTGGCTGTGGCCAACTTGGGCTGCTGTTGGTATGTCTGGTGGTTGTCCTGAGCAGCAGTGTGCTACAGTGACTGTGCTGCTCTCAGGAATGCTGCCCATCCATTGCAGAGCATTTTCTTGCTCAGCAGAGCTGGCCTCTGCAGTGCTTCTGCTGTGCAGCTGAGTGGCTGTGGCCATTTTCATCCCATCTTGCAGACTTCTTTCCCTATGGAAATGAGAATGAGTGGCCTTGTGTAGGACAAAAGCAACTCTGCTCCGTTCCTGGGGCAAATTAAGGCCTTGCAGCAGTTCTTTCCTATTATCAAATCACACCAGGTAACTCTTAATCCTGTTGCAGCTCTGGGAGCTAATTTACCTGATTTTCAGCTGTTATCTGGTTGTTCTGTTTTAGTGCCATATTAGTAATTTTGCAGTTGTTTGTCTCTGCAGTGTGTCTTGTGACTATAATCAGTCTTGAGCTTTTTGTTTTTCAAGGTGTGTATAGAAAATGCTTCAGTGCAGTGTGCTACTATAATAGCAAAGGAATTAAAATAGGTAAAGGTATAGTATATGAATATGGAATGCATTGAACTGATTTTGATAAAAAGTAATTTTATATTCTTCAGCAGATTTCTTCAGGTGGAAAACAATTCTTCATAAACATACATTGTCTAGGTAGTCATGCTGAGAATAATTTTGGAAGAAGTGTACCTGTGAGAATTTGGACACTTGGAACAAATAAATAATTACAAAATTCTATGTAGTCTGAGGAACGACAGGTTTTATAGCTTCATCCTTGAAAAAACCTCTAGCTGTGAAGTAAACGCACAGGAAGTATTTCATAACAAGTTAAACTTTTTTGTATTTGATTATTTAAAAAAATAAATTGTAAATATGATTAGAGTTATACAGTATTTAATTTGTTTTGGTTTTTGAAGTAATAAGTACTTATTATTCTGAAGGCTAATACTTTGTTTTAACTAATTTCTTCTCCACTTGAAGATATATTATAATTGACACAAAGAAAATTGTAATATCTTGTCCTGTTTGTTGTACTTGTACTTGGAAGTGATAAAATTCTAATTAATACATCTCTTGGAACAGATGTACCAAGTCTAATATTAGATGATAGTGAAGATGAGAATGCTTCATCAATTTTTGAGACGAGCTGTCACTCAGGATCACCAAAGAAACAGTCATCAGCTGCTATACATAAACCCTACCTTCATTTTACAATGTGAGTGTTTCTCTAAATGCGTATAATTAGATAGATAACCCCAGGAGATTCTTACATCAGGAGAGCTAAAAAAGTTGTTCTTTTGCTTTGGGGTGGCAGTGGTGTTCTGAATGGAAACATGTAAGTGCACAGACAAGAGTTTTAGGTGTGGGGGTGTTTTTGGGAAAGGCCACATCCTGCACACTGGGATCAGAAATGTTTTTCAATCGTAAATGTAGATTAGGAGTAAAGATTCTAACAGCAATTTTCAATTTTAACAAACTACTTTGATTTGAAAGATTAAGAACTGAGAAGAGATGTATGTAGGAATATATTGGTTGTGTGCTTTTTCTTGGTGCAAAGTGCAGTTGAGCTTTGGTGTATGCAGCTGTTTGGAAGCATCATGTATAATGATTGTATTCAGCGTTTCTGATGTGCTTTTTAAATTGTTTTTCACGGAAAGTTTCAGGAAAACAGGAACTTAGAAAATATATATGAAATTTGGATGTTTCCTGTATAAATTGGACTGGCTACAGTAATTAACGATAATTAACATTTCTTGGGTTTGTGCTAAGAATAGTTTGAGACTACTTTATGTGGTAGTTTCTGCAGGAAGTTTGCTGAAAAAGAAAATGAAGTTAGAAAAACTGTTCATTAGTGGCACTGTTTAGTAGAGCCATCTTGTGGAACACCGCTAAAATTTTTATGCTAAATAATAATGCCAGAACAGAATTTATGGATCTCTAAGCTTAAAAATAAGGATGAAAGTTCAAAGAGTTGGAAGGGACATAGTTAAGTATTCTGATCCCAAATTTAAGCTTTTGTTGTGAGGTTGGGAAGGGGGAAGCCAAACCCAGAACAACAGTATATATTTGTATGGATGTGTGTCTTTAAAGAAAATAATGTCAAGATTATGTTTATTTTTGCCAGCTATGTAAGTCTCAGTCTGTTTTCTGAGCATTTTTGATTGTTACTTGTGTGTGTAACCACCACCACCAGAACTGGAAACCAAAGGTCAGCAGTGTCCACTGCTGTCCCAGAATATTTAACATGAAGTAATACCAGCAAGTCTTGTTCCACTGCCTGGGTTCACCCTTAATGAGAGAAAATGCAAATTAATTAAAAACTTTCTTGTTTTATAATCTGTTTTCTATAAATGGAAAAGACTTAATGGAAAAACTTAATGCGTTTTTCTTCATGTATCATTTGTTCATAAAATTGTGCAAAAACACCCAAGAGAAACAAACAAACACAAAATCTCAAAACTCATTCTATGGACTGCTTACAGTTTCTTCTCAACAAGAAAAAAACCCCAATAAAATAAGTTTACCTTTGCAGTTTTTCTTTGAAGTCTTCCTTCTGTCCAGAAGTCTACTGATTAGAAGTGTACAAATAGGCTAAAATACATGATGCATAGTGATGTTATTTAACCCTAGTTCAGGTATTTTTTCTTAAATAAGCAAACTATTGAAATGTTCATTGGTTCTTGAAAATCTTGGGCGGCACTTTAAGGGATGAAAGGATTGACCTGGGATTCGTGAGGCTACTGAAGAGATATGTTAGTAGTTAGGACTGAACTAGAATGATTAAATTGCTGTCTTTACTGGATGTTTAGTAAGTCTTTTTATATGATCAAGGAATTAGTTTTAAATGAACTGGTTATAATGAAAATTGTCATGAATTTAATATATGCATAGCTTCACACAGATGAGTTTGAATTAAACAGTTATGAAACCAAAGATAAGAGAAATCTTGAGTTATTGGCACCTGAAATAGTATTGAGGAATAGTCAAATTAGTTGATATTTTTAGGCTGTTGTGGGAAGATATTATCCATTACTGAAAGTCTTATGGATTCTAAAATACCTCCTATATACCCATCCATTGATAATGTTGGTATGTTAATTGACTGTTGTAACTGCTGTGTTGCAGGTCAGCTTATCACCAGCCAACCTCTTACAGACCGAGATTACTGCTCTCCGGGGAACGAGGGTCGGGTCAGACGTCGCACCTTGCTCCAGCACTATTGCACACCCTGGAAAAATTCTCCGTACACAGGCTCGACCTGCCAGCTCTTTATTCAGTCAGTGCCAAAACGCCTGAAGAGTCGTGTGCACAGGTGATATTTCAGATTCCCTTGTAATGAGTCAATTATGTAATTCTGGTTTCATCAATGTAAAGGCAGCCAGCTGGGATGTAACTTAAAGTCCAGGTTTTTGTAGGCTCCTTCTATTTTCCGTTTAAAATAAAGAGGTCTCTAGAGGGTGATGGAAATCTCTCTAGTGACTAGTGAATGTAATTACATTTTTAACCTGCCCCCTCATCACATACCTAATGCTAAGTTTAATCTGGGTATTCATTTTATTCACTTGTGTATGGATTGGTGTGTTGTGGTTCTATGTTCATTTGCATAGTTTTAAGTGTTTTACATTTCCAAATAGCTTGTGGTGAATATTGCATGAATTGCAAAACAGTTTAATTTTCATCTTGATTGTTCAGTCATAGCAAGTTTTTAAAACATACATATTTTTAATACAAAGTAGTTGCTTTGTAGTCTCCCTGGTACATTGACATAAAATAATTGAATGCTGTAGCTAAGAGTCACAAACACTTGTTTAGAAAGTCTTTAGATAATTCTATTCTGCTGGAACATTTGTCTATAAAATACCACAAACATGAATCATTCTCTAATGTGCAAGAACTTTGTTACTCACAGCTGATGGTAACAATTAGTTCCTTAGTTGAAATACGGCTGTTTCTTTTTAATTAGATCTTTCGTGAAGCTCGAAGAACAGTACCAAGTATAGTTTACATGCCTCATATTGGTGATTGGTGGGAAGCTGTCAGTGAAACTGTGAGAGCTACTTTCCTAACTTTGCTGCAAGATATACCATCTTTCTCACCTATATTTCTACTGTCTACCTCTGAGTCCATGTTTAGTGATTTGCCTGAAGAGGTAAGTTTATCGTGGAAGGAGGCATTGTTAGTGGGTTCTGTGTTCTTCTGAATGTTTTAGTCATGTAAAATCATTTTGTTTTGCAGTGGCTTTCTAACTTAATTTAAAATATATCAAACAGGAAATGTAATAATTATTGAATGTTAATAATTTTCCTTAATGAGGGATGTATGTCTGTATTACTGATTTTCATAAGCTCAATGCTACTCCACTGAGAAGACAAAATTGTTCATTTTGTCAATTGTTCTTTTTGACAAATTACTCCAGTATAATTAAATGCAGATTTAGTCTAAAGGCTTGACCTTGAGCTTTGCATTTTCTGAGGCTCTGGATAGGGGGAGGGTTCCTGGGTTTTCTCCTTAACATTTGCTGTGATTTTCTTTTACTCCTGCCCTTTTACTCTCCTTTTACTGCCGGGTTGGCCATTGTTAGGATCATGGGATACTGCAAGTTTCGTTACTATAGAAAATTCATTGAGAATTACAACTGTCTATTTTCCCTTTGCTGTGAACACAGCTTTAGATAGAGTTTACTATCTCCTGTCCTGTGGCTGATTTTGAAAAGTTTGTGACTGGTATTACAATATGGTCATTGTTCATGTCTTTTCAGTGGGGGCTCATTTTTCTTTTCTTTTTTTTTCTTTTTTTTAGCTGAAATGTATTTTCAGAATCCAGTATGAAGAGGTTTTTTATATTCAAAGACCCAGTGAAGAAGACAGATTGCGATTTTTCAAAGGCTTAATTCTTGATGAGGCAGCAATGCCCCCACCAAGAAGGAAACAGGCTGGTAAACTAAGTTACAGTAAAACCAATAATAATTTGATCCTAATGTTTTATTTTATGTTACTTTCCTTTTTAAAAAGGTGTGGATAATTAACAGTTAGTTTAATTACCATGTGACAGCATTAATCAGAATAAATTTCATAGCTACAGTTAACAGTTGTTGAAGAGCTGTGGGGTCAAGGATGTAGTGATAGTTAGATCCACGATGCATATTAAATACATAGAATGAAATTTGGCATGGCATAATCCAAAGAGCCACTGCACTGTTAACGTTTCCAATGTCTGATTTCTTGTTCTTTTCCCTAGCTCTTCGTGCCCTGGAAGTTCTTCCTCTTGCACTGCCGTGCCCTGCGCGGGAGCTGTCGGAAGCGGAGAAGCAGCGGATGGAGGACCAGGAGGAGAACACCCTGCGGGAGCTGCGCTTGTTTCTCAGGGATGTCACCAAGAGGCTGGCCACAGACAAACGCTTTAACATCTTCAGCAAACCGGTGGATATTGAAGAGGTCTTGTTTCAGTAATGTGCAAACAATGAAGTTGAAAATGTTAGAAAAAGAATGCAAATTATAGAAAGGGAATGGTTAAATTAATTAGAAAAATAGATGTTTGATCCATGATCTGTCTGATCTAAGATACTGATTTTTATCTGGTGGTACAATCATAACCTCATCGTCTGTAATGCAAGTATTTGGAACCTGTTCTATTGCCAGTGACCCTTGGAAAAACCTTGTGCATTCCTGTCCATTTTCTAAATGAAATGAGCATTTTAAAATGCCAACACTCCTGTCCTTGCCAGTGCCTCTGAAGTACTTGAAACCATAAATATAATTCCTTAATAAAAGCTTTTACAGCATTGCAATCATAAACATGATAATATTGGGAAAATGATCTGTGTTCTGTAATGCATTCAGCATTAGTAGTATTGTTGCATAATTTCAGCAGTAATGCTTGTGGATGCCATTAATCACAGATGGTAGCACATTATAGGGCCTTAACTGGTCGATTATGGACTGTACACACCTAACTGATGAGACAGTTCGATCTGCAAATCCATTTTCAGGTGCTGCTGCATGAATAGGATGGTGTTTGGTCTGACTTTGAGATCAGATGCTGGCCCCCTGCAAGCTTTGCAGGCTTACTAACTCAAAAAAAAATTCCTAATTGCTTCGGAAGAGAGAAGCATCTCTTTTGGAAGACATTAAATGATGAATATGGGACATCAAAAGACCAGCATTGTAAAAAGCAGATTTGAAGTATAAATTCCTTGCAGGATGGAACATACATCTTTTATGAGCTAATGCAGTCCTCTCTTAATTTGAGCTTTCCATAGTGTTCCACAACTGAATGTTTTTGAAAGCCTGGTGAGCTGTTTAATGTGGCAACCTACAGTGTGAGCATGGTCTGAGCAGTAGCTTGGTTTGATTTTTCTTGTGAAACTGGGAGGTCCATTATTGTAGAAACTTTTCGTGCTTGTAGTGAAGGTAGTTCCTTTCTGTCAAGAATTTGTGGTCTAAACTTACATGAATATAGGCACATGGAGAAAGAACAAGTAACTGTCCATGTTTTGTAAATGAAGAGAATAAAAATGTGAATTTGTTATTTGAAGACTTGCCAGAACCTTGCTAATATATGACAGCACTAGAAACCAAATATAATCCTTTTTGTCCCACCTGCTGAATGTAAGCATAGGACTAGCCTTTCTTTTTCTACAATAGCTGTCTGCTTGACTTCCTTAGAACGTGTGTTAGGTTTGTTTCACTCCTGCTTGCATTGCAGAGAATGCTGCTGTGTGATAAGTCAAGGATTTTCCTGACTAAATCAGCA
This sequence comes from Hylia prasina, assembly GCA_013397195.1. Taxonomy (NCBI): domain Eukaryota; kingdom Metazoa; phylum Chordata; class Aves; order Passeriformes; family Sylviidae; genus Hylia; species Hylia prasina. The sequence continues at coordinate 1,057,556 of VYXD01005452.1, forward strand.
GCAATATTTACAGCTTTCAGTGAAGGTTTTCTGATGCTGTGCTAGCAAAGAAAAGGAAGTCTGTGACTTAGCTTTCCAGTCCCTGAACCAGATACCATATTTCCATAAAGGAAGACAAAAAGAATTTTTGCCATTTTAATTTGTCAATATAAATGTCAATGTCTGTATTTAAGGATTTAGGTGACACATTGCTGTCCACCAAAGTAATACATTAATGTTAGTCTATGTTGTAATATATCTCTGCAAGGCACTATATTAAAAAAAAATCTTATTAGAGCCATTATGGCTCGATCTGAGTATGTATTTAACTCTTAAGTGCTTTGGCAGTGACCATAATATGTGGATGATTTTAAAAGAAAAAAATGCAGTACTGTTTTAGAGGCTGCCAGTGTTTTTTAATTGTCTAAACTAAATCACACTGAAACATTCAAATATTTTTTTTCTGTGAAGTAAATAACAAATTCATAAATTTTTTGGGTGAACTTAGTTACAGCAGTTGTGCTGATCTATTTGACTATTAAGGCTGAGACCCTTATGGTATCATGAATAATGTTAAGCTCTTTTTAGTGTGCCCCACTGGTGGCTGAATCTCCAGTTATGATCTAAGCTCATAGTAAAGAGTGACACAAGGCTTTTTCTTTAGATTGTCCTGTACAGCCAATCTAACATCTGCAGTCAATAAAACCTGACTTTCCTTTGTTTAACAAGTGATTGAAGAAACTATTTTATAGAAGGTATTTAAAAGCTGATAATTTGGCTGCTAAGTTTAATGAGAACTTTGCCTACAAAGTGAACAAAATAGAGCTTCCCTAATTTTTCCTAGGGCTTCAAGTTAGAGTGATGGGTTTTGCCTTTTTAGTCCATGACATTGTTATAGCACCATAAAAATCTATAACTAAATCAGTGTAAAATGAAAAATACATTTACAATGAAATGTATTGCTTCAAAAATACTGTTTAATTAATTTTGAAAGATAAATCGGTGAGCTTCTGAAGGAAAAGCAGATTTGGAAATCCTATGTTTTTAGCCTGATAAAACTTCCATTTTTAACATACATTTGCTTAGAAATTATAATCTTTAGTAAATGTCTTAGAGCTAAGCGTGTGGAATGAATCCAAGTATAAAGATGTGATTTTTCAGTGTTCAATATGAATGCATATGGTCCTGTGTCATTTCTGTGTGCTGTTTGTTTATAGGTTTCAGATTACCTTGAGGTTATCAAAGAGCCAATGGACCTATCAACAGTAATAACCAAAATTGATAAACACAACTACTTAACAGCCAAGGATTTTCTAACAGACATTGACCTGATCTGCAGCAATGCATTGGAATACAATCCAGACAAAGATCCTGGAGGTAAGAACCTACTTCTTTTTGGCCTACATAGACCTGAAAGCCTGGTACTTAATCTCATATTCTGTTGCTGTTCAGGCATTTAGATGAGCTGCATGCTTTGTGATAATTAGGATAAGCAAGTCCTAAGGGTCTGTGCTTTTAGTATTCTAAGGCATGGAGTGCACTGGGGGACATTAGAAGATCAGGAAAACTGCAGCATTCAGAGCTGTTTTCTAATGAATTATGTTTTGTAGTTCCCTTTCAAATTTGCTAGCTCCTTTATGGTATCTAGACTTTGTATATGCAACAAAACCCCACCATAATTTGGAGAGCTCTGTAGAGAATTGTCACACAATCTGGCGGTGGTCTGCTGTATTTCCATGTTAGCTTAAAACATGAAATTCATACACAGAAATTAAAATCTACATATTTGGGGATAAAAATAAAACAGGATAAATCACCAGGCAAGGAAGTCAGTTGCAGCTGATTAGGAGAGATTAGACAGTATTGTCTTGACAAAGTGTGATGGGATGCTTTCAATTAAAAAGGAATTTGTAGACTGAAATGCATGTAAAAGCTGTTCATGCTCCAAACTAAGGGAAGAACATCTTGTGTACTCTTTGCTAAGGCTGTCTTACAGTGCACATTGCCAAAATAAAGCCTTTCAGCTGGCAGCTTCAAGAATCATCAACAAAGCATCAACACAAAGCACCCTTTTAATGTAGAGTTCTATTTAATATATGTGATACTTGGAAATCAGGGTCCATCTACAAATGTAGTCCAATGTGTTAAGAAGCTTTTCATGAAAGCTTGTGAAATTGCTTTAGCAGGTTCAAGCCTGATTTTTCTGTATTTTTCTTCTCAAATTTTTGGTTTTCTGAGGTGTTTTGCACGTGTCTCATGTGTGGACTAGATAGAGTTTAGTCTGGTCAGACTTGTTTCACCTTGTGTTTTGAACCCGGTTCATATTTATAGAAGATTAACTTTATTGCTTCAGTTTATGATGCACTATTTTCTTTCAACTAAAAAAGTCCATTTATTTTGTGTTCTTGATAACACACTTTTGAGGACTTCTAATATGCAGTTGATGTGAACTAATTAAAGCCCTTGATGAGCACTTGGCATTCAGAGTGTATCTGAAGAGCACCTGTTTAGGGATATTTTGATTTTCCTTGCTGTCAGAACTGAGCTGGGAGAAATTGATCTGGCTCTTTCTAGGCTCAGTTTTGGATAGGAAGTAATGAAAAATTTTTTTGTCCTCTGCTGTTAACCACAGAGCATGTATTTCTCTTCTAGCGTGCAGGATTTCTGGGGCTGTTGTGTGAACACCCATGAAACAGTACATTATGGCTGTTCAAAGGAAGCATTCCACACATTCATATGCATTCATTAAATGAATATTAACCTATACATGTTCACATTCTTTAAAGCTGGACATACATGCTTGTCTCTGTTTCATGCTTGAATTTGCAGAAGACTCATACTGTACCTGTTTTTGTTGTGTTGTTAAGTTGGAAAAGCAAAGGGAGGACTAGACTGGCTGATTTTATCTGCAGTCTGGTTATCAAAAATTGGCTGCTTGGGCTTTTTCTTTTTCTCTGGTACTTTGCTATCAAATTTCAGACAGGCTCTGTAGTAAGACAGGTTGGGGTTTTCTCGCTCCGTTGTCTGACTGGGAAATGTTCTTGAAGGCATGGGAACATAACCATTGTATGTTGTACATGACTGTTTGCCTATTGAAGCAAACTGTCTGGGGGAAGGTCTTGCCCAGCACAGCATTAGAGGAAGGTAGTGGTTCAGTCAAACACTCCAATTTGATTCCTTTTTATTTCACTTCCCTCCCCTCCCTTCCTCCTTTGCAAGGGCTTCTTAAACTTTTATTATCTGATCAAAACTTTGAATTTTAATATCTCAAAATTACATCTGGAATGAATGCAGTCTGGGATTTTTTGTGATCATAAAACATAATGCTTCACAAATATGTGGGCAAAACCTTCCAACTTTCAGTCGATTTAATGGACAGTAGTTTTCCCCAGAAAATGTTGGGCTCTTTGGAGCTGGATACTGAATAGTCTCTCTCACTCAGCAGTTTTTCAAGCTGTAAAACCTGTTGTTTCTAGAATTACAAATATTGTGAAATAAATGTTTAGTGATATTCTCAATTGTTGTCTTTAAAGATTATTAAAACATGAAATCTGCTGGTTGTAGAATTTGTTCTAGACATTAATGTTGATGGTTACTGTTGAAGTACCTGCAAAAAGTAATTCAGTATGGATGGATTGAGAAATTAAATATGTTTGATTTCATTGAAAAGCTGCATTCTAGATGTCAGTTTTCTCCACATATGGGCTTAGTTATTAAGTTGCAATTAATTGTCAAATTTCAGTGGTGGAATAATTTGTTTCATGTGTTTCAAAGGCAGGGGAACTGGTTTGTTTTTTCCTGAGTTGCTTTTAGGCCTCCAGCATGGGCAGTCTGTTCTCTTCCCCAGATAGGTCAGAAAATGTAGCACAGTTGAGGCTTGTTTCTTACCAGTTTTTTTTAATGAATTAAAATGAGAAACAGCTACTCAATGTAAGGAATAAAATATTGTGTTTTAGCACAATTTTGATTAGTTGTTAAGTAGTAATTAAGCAATAATTTCAGGTTAAAGGAAAAAACAACAAGGAAGGAACATAAGTGAGCCAGGTCTACCTTACAGATGCAGATGATGTCCAGTGTGATTTTGCAGGCAGTGTAACTGTGAATATTCCTAGGCCCCAGTGGGTAAATTAATTCCTGGACAATTCTGTTACTTTGGGACTCTTTGCACTTTATTCCATTATACTGTGTAGATCTGCCTGGGGAAACTGGCTACACCTTATGGCAAGTTGATTTAGGAGTGTTCATCATTCACTGTTTGCATTTGTTTATAGATGCCACCGTGGATTAAAGTAACAATTTATACTTCTGAAAATGCCTATATCTCTTCAATAGCTGGGTTGTAATTTTTGGGTGTGCCATGGTATTGATTCATCTGCATTTTTATACATCTGTAATTTTTCTCAGTTACTTCTGTTTATATCAGTGTTGTATTATACAACACAAACCAACATAGAAATGCTAAGGAATTTTTGTAATTGTGATAAAAAGTGTTCTGTCCTGTTTTCTAGATAAAATAATTAGACATAGAGCATGTACTTTGAAGGACACTGCTCATGCTATCATTGCTGCTGAACTGGATCCAGAATTTAATAAGATGTGTGAAGAAATCAAGGAAGCAAGAAGAAAAAGAGGTATGTTTAACTTCAGTTATCATAACACAACACATTTAAAGACCCTCTATAGACAGATAGGAATGGGCTCATGTTCACAAGCCCTGGACATTGTGAGGGGCTTCAACCACCCCAGTATATACTGAAGGGACAACACAGAGGACACAAGTGATTCAGGAGGTTTCTAGAGTAGAGGACAACTTCCTTCTCCAAGTTGTAGAGGAGCCACCAAGAAGAGATGCTATGCTGGACTTCGTTCTCACCAACAAGGAGGGACTGATGGGGGAAGTGAATCTCAAGAGCAGTGGGGCTGCACTGACCATGAAGTGGAGGGATTTGAGATCCTTAGGACAGAAACAAGCTGTCCTAAGGTGCACAGCAAAGTTCAGTACCCTGGACTTCAGGAAAGCAGGCTTCAGCCTGTTCAGGGATCTACTTGGTAGAGTCCCATGGAATAAAGCACTGGAGGGAAGAGGGACCCAAGACAGCTGGATTGCTTCCTCCAAACTCAGGAGTGATGTTCAGGGATCTACTTGGTAGAGTCCCATGGAATAAAGCACTGGAGGGAAGAGGGACCCAAGACAGCTGGATTGCTTCCTCCAAACTCAGGAGTGATATTTCCCAAAAAGAGGAAGTTAGGTAAACACCTCCTACATGGTTCATTTATCCACAATTCAAGACACACATTGGAAGCTTGCACAAAATTAAACAAAAAAACGCATGACTGAATAGGAAAATACAAAGAATTGTATCTGTTTTAACCTGAAGAAGAGAAAGCCTATAGATACATGCATAGTGGATGCAGGCCTGCGTGGATGAACAAATTGATTGTGGATAAACTTAAACACAAAAGGGAGGCCTGCGGAGAGTAGAAACAGAGGAAGGTGACCTGGGAAAACTACAGAGAAACTGAGCAGCCAGGGATCAGGTTAGGAAAGCTAAAGCTCTGGGAGAATTCAACCTGGCCAGGGACAAAGGCAACAAGAAGAGTTTCTGTACAAATACGGGATAGAATTCACAGATCTCCATACAAAAATTTAAATTTAATATGAAATAAAGAATGCATGTCAGATTCAGACAGTGCAGGTTAAAAGGTGACTGAGCTTGAAGAAACCCCTCTACTTTTTCATGTTCTGTGAGCTGAACTGATAAGACACCATCATCCTTTGGAGAAGAAGGATGCATTGCCTACTATTACAGGCAGTACTATAGAACTTGGTGAACAAGTAAATGTTAGGGTTGCTATATTAACTTCTGATGTGGATGTGGTGGAACCAGAGCTGTGTTCTGAAAATGCCTGTAATATGGTAAAATAAGAATTACGATAAAGGAGAACAGCCTTTAAGCTGGATTTTTAGTTTACCCTGGCATGTGTACAAGTGTAGTTCTGGAGATAAGGTATTGATTTTTTTGATTAAGAAACAACCCTTGCAAGTCTGTGTACAGCCTCTAAAGTTACCAGGGAAAGTTATCAAAACTGTTCCTGGTGTGGCAACAGTGCTCTGTTTACATAAAAAGAGTCTACCTCCAAAAGTTTTAAAATTTTGAAAGTTGAAAAAGGTTGAAAATCCCTGAACTATAACATTAGAACAAATTTTCATGCTGATTTAGGGATTACTGATTTCAATAATTCCAGCTCTACCTTGGCAAGTTGTTTCCTGCTTCGGTATAAAGCTCCATTATTTGATTTCTACGTTGAATTGGCTGGTCTTACCTTTCAGCTGCTGATTCTTGAAATACTTCTGTTGGTAGATTGAAGACCCTTTATTATTATATTTCTTTGAACTATGCAAGTATCTATAGACTTTCTCTTCTTCAGGTTAAAACAGATACAATTCTTTGTATTTTCCTATTCAGTCATGCGTTTTTTTGTTTAATTTTGTGCAAGCTTCCAATGTGTGTCTTGAATTGTGGATAAATGAACCAATTGTAATTCGCTGTGGCTGTAAAACAGAGCTAATATAATGCCTTCATTTCTCCTCTGTACTTTTCTGTTAGAACTACAAGAATATTCACAATTCTGGATACAACGTCATGCTGTGAGCTGTGCTCCGTTAATTATCCAAGTCCCCATGACTGTTAAAGGTTATTGCTTCCGAGGTTAAAGTAAATGTTTGTAAGAGCTCTTTGTTACAGAGAATGACTCTATGGCTTGTAGTCCTTTCTTGCAACTTTGCAAGAACTGGAATGCTTGCCCTCTTTTTTGTTGCAGTGGCCCAGTAATAGATATATCTGGGGACAAGGCCTGCAGACTCTGTTAAAATAAGGGCAGTGTCTTAAGTTGTAGTTAAGGCTGATGGTATTGTGCAATGAACTTGGTAAATCAGAAAAAGCAGGTACCATTGGTGTGAGATGCTGGTAAGAGGGCCTTTAGGTACATGATGGGCAGCACCAGTATGGGACAAAACAACTCAGAGACAAGAATGGGCAGGATTCAAAGTGGATTCAGTACATTGGCATGGAAACTGTTACAGTGTCACGGGTACCTGCAGGTGACACTTGAAGGTGCTTGTGCTTCTGGACCACGCTTGGTGGTTTCAATGACAACTGAGCTCTGCAGCTGATCCAGCTGTAGAATGTGCAAGGCTAAGGATCACTGACTGAGTTAGCCAGGAATGCTAACCAAAGCAAGTCCAAAAGACTTGGAATGCATGGAAGAAGCTGTGTTAGATTAAAACTGTTTATGAACAGAAGAAAATATATCAAGCTCTTGAGGTCTGAGGAAGCCTCACACTGGAAGGCAATCACAAGGGATCAGGAGTTATGTCAAAGATTGTGGTGGTGCAGAACACCTGGATGGTCGCACTTGATGAGTGTAGTCTTGGCACTGGTCATTGTAATGGATGAAAGGGATGTGAATGCTGATCAGTTCTGCCATTATTCTCATTTTGCTCTGAGGAACATCCTCAGCAAGACAGCTGATCAAGACAATCACAGTGTGTCACAGACTTTGACATGTACCCTGTTTCAGAGCAATTTGAGCAAGGGATGAAAAAAGCTAAAAAGCTCCATATCCATTTTCTTCACAATTCTGTTAGGAAGTTACTTCGCAATCTTTCATAGTTGTAAAATGGAAGGTATCTTCTACATGGCTTTTCCCCCACAACTTTCCTGGTGATTTTGGGGGTGCGGTTGTTTTGTTTTTTCTTTTGTTTTGTTTTGTTATGTTTTGTTGGGTTTTTTGGGTTTTTTTTCACACTTTTTATGGTCTTACTTAGTACTCTGACTGGTGACCAGTCTCAAAAGTACAGCACATAAACTGTACAATAAAATCAGTATGTAGAAGTCAAACTAGAATTTCTTGTTCCTCTGTTACTGAAATGAGGCGCCATTTTTGAAAGATGTTAAGTCTAATGTCAGCATGTTTTAAGTTGGTAAATTAAGAACTATATATCCTAGACTATTGGAATTTGTAACTACTTGTGGAGACTGGCAAAAAGGTAGAAGTGATAGTTGTTTTGAGTAATGAAATATGTTCGATATGCAGTTTAAAATTTTTATAACAGTACCTAGAAACCTATGCCATAATTATTAATTGTGAGATGAGAGATTCTGTGTGAATCTTTTAATTTCTGCATCCATCAGTTTTGGAGCTTCTTGTCAGCTCTTGTTCACTTGGTTCTGGTTTCTACTGGAGACATGGTATAAGACCATTTTATTAAGACAATTTTCTACTGGAGACATTTTGAAGACCATTTTAGTGGATGGATAGGAAATTCTAGTTCACAAATACAAAACTTCAGATATTCATTTATGTCTTTAAAATGTGCTTAACCAATATGAAAGTTTGCTTTTTTAGGATTTAATTAAAAAACCCATGAAGCAGTAGAAGCTATGAGATGCAAATAGTAGAAGCAAATAAGCAAATAGTAGTAGAAGCAAAGCACACTTTTTCTTAAAAGCAGAATTACATTTTCTTAATTTAAGAGCTCATATTGACTCTGAAATGGATCCATTTTACATAGCATAGATCACAGTGGCAATACAAAGTACTTATTCAGATACTCTTTTTGATACGGCATACAATGCCATTATGAATTGCCACTTATTTTAAAACTATCTTTAAAATAAGGAAAAGATTGAAGTGGTCAGTAAGAATTTACTTGTAGAGGAAATATGAATAAAAGGGTCAATCTTTGGAGACCTTAAGATTGTGAGAGGCAGTCACATTTTTCTAATCCATCAAAGCTGACAGTTTAAGACCATGAAACCAGTAAGTTGTTTTGTCAGCAGAAACCAAATATTCTTGATTCAAATCTTTATTTTGAATGTCCGGCTAATTCCTATTGCAGTATGGTGTTCCAGGTTTTTTCTTTGATTCAGTAGATTCCTGCAGCTTGGTTTATTTAAATAGGTATGGTTGTCTTTTGCATGCAGGCTTATCAGTGCCAGCAGAACAGGTAAATCCTCATGGTTCCACTGTACGGAAAACAGAAGCCAGAGTTGAAGAGGCATTTCGGAACAAACAAAAACCCACCATGGCCGTGTGGCCCAACTCCGCAAATAAATGTGCTTGTAAGTACCTTGAGTGATAACTGTGCAAAATTAGAGGTCCTTTCAATGACAGGCACTTGAAATGTGTTGCTACTGCTGCTTACTGATTATTTCCAGAAGTAATTTTAGCATGAAATACATGGAACTAAGAAATACTCCTTCTACGAGTACACAAAATCTCTGCCCAAAAAGTTGCAAAGAAGCAGGATTTCTGGTTTTGTGATAAAGAATAATTATTTTTCTATGAAGTATGAGTATTTTGCATTTTTTGTTGTAAAAGACTGTTTTCAGTATAAGACAACTCAGATCCGATAAGAAGAATACTTTTCAGTGGTTTGATGAGGTTTCAGGTTTGTTTACTGTGTGTATTAACAGGTAAATACCTCCACACTGCTTAATACTCTCACCTGCACTACACTTTAATTCTTACCTTCAATGCATTCAGCATCATGTTCAAAGCTAGAAAAGAGATTGCAAATTTAACTGTATTTTCCTTTATGGCAATGGTTTTCGACAGTCAGTAACCATTACTGGAGGATGTTAAGATACACTTCCTGGAGTCTCCTGAATCAATCCAGTTAAGTGATCAAAATCTCTAGGATTGTGAAGTGTGATTGGGTAATCAGAGGCACTGCTAATTATTTTCAAGAGGTAACTTGATTAAAACAGGTAAATACAAAGCAGATACTTTCATTATAAAGAAAATAAAGACTATGAGTGAGTATGGGGGATATACTGGTAGCTGCACCTGGCTTTCCTGCTGAAGATGTGGAGTCCGTTATTAATATTATCAGTAGCATTATCAATTATTGCTGATTGATGGCAAACTGATTGAAGCGGAAAAATTTTCATTTTGGTCTTTGTGCTGTCCTTCATGGTGCTTTTCCTTGATGAGAAATCATTTTCTAGGCATGGCAGTAACTGCCCAGAGATGAACATTGTTTATATATGAATGATAGTGTTGATGTAAAATGGTTTAATTAATTAGAGGTGTATGATTTTATTTCCCGAAGCTGTAATTTCTTCCGTTAAAGGAATTAAAGTCAATCGTACAGAATTACGGTTAGAATAAATTGTTATATAATAAATTGATGATGTGGATCCAAGCTGTTCTTTATTCATTTGGCAGCTCGTGCAAAACAGATAGTGTACGGAAGGGATTCCCAATTAATTTTTTTAAATTTCCTGTGAAGTCCAGGATGGAGATTCTGCCTCTGGCTGCCCTACAGAGCACTTTGCTGGCTGTGCATGCTGAGCAGCAGACGGTGGGGTTTATAGACCTCCATGCTGGACATCCCTTGGGAAGGGGGAGAGCAGCCCTTGCTGGTGACTCGCATCCAAAGCAGCTCTGGTACCTCTCTCGCTTCCCCTCTGTTGTGGAGGCAGCAGCAGTTGTTTGAAAACTCGAGCCATCAGCTGCAGGAAATTGCCAGTGTCTCTGTGCAAACAACAAAGTTACTGTTAAGGCACTGATCCTGTTGGTATTTTCGTGATCTAGCTTGGAAGGCAAGAAAATTTGAGGCTTAGTGGTGTTTGGGTCTATGGTCAAATGAAAATCTGCCTTTTAAGGCTGAGTCTGGGAAAGGTAACTAGTCCAGGAGGGATGTGATGCATCTAGTAATCAAGAGAGAGAACCAGGAATTGATGAGCAATCAGAAATCTGCAGAAAGGATTCAAGTAGTACATGGGCACTCTTGAAGATTGATGTGGTCAGTTCAGCAGAGACTAGAAATGAGGAAGACAAACGGTCTTGAAAGGGTACTTGGAGGATAAGCTAGAGAAGGGTGAGAGCAGAACTGAGCAGACTGTGGGGAGCTCAAATAGCAGAAAATGAAACTGTGGATTGTGATCGTTTAAATGGAAGAAGTAAGTTTGGAGAAGGGATTTCTGAAGAGGGATTTTTTTATGGTCATGAAATAATATTTTTTAAGACTGTATTGCACAATCAGAGTAATAAGAAAATATTATTAAAGTATTTTAATTAAACAGGATAAAACAATACTTTTCCATAATTCTGAAAAAAATGGCGTGTTTTCTGCTGTTTGAACTTCAATTAATGTTTTCCCTTAGAGGAATCAAAGGAAAAAAATCACCAATCATAACATTATTTTCGTGATCAGTTATTACTGTTTCTTAGGAGTTTTCTTTTACACTATTTTAGAAAAGAGCTGAAAAATAGTTTATTAAGATGACAAACCTGAGAATTCGGAAAGAAATTATTGTCAAGTATCTTCTCTAAAAACAGAGAGGACTGCAGACAGTATGGCAGCCTTGCCAAATTTAGGGTCCTGCTCAGGGCTAGTACAGTAGAGAGTGAGAGTTGGATTATTACGTGTTGGTTTGTTTTCTGAGGTTATATATTCTGTATAAAACTTTATTTAGTTTTTTAGTTACCTATTACTTTATGATTAATTTAATTTTTCTGATGTATTTTAGATATTTTGTTAATTTGATTAGACCAGATGGGCTGTTGGAAATGTGGCACATAAGTAATTTTTCTGTTTGAAGGCATGGTGATACACATTCCTGAGTTACATTTCATCTGCAACTCCCATTTCCCTTGCTGAAGGTACAGCTGTGTGAATTGTGTCTCACAGTATAGATGAGTTTTAAAAGTATTGAATTGCTAGAAGTTGCTGAAAATCTATTTGGGGAAGTTCTGCCACAATTTAAAGTATTTCCACTATTTACTGCGTATTTGGAGCAAAGTGCAAGTATTCTGGTGGGAACTTGGAATGGGACAGATATCAGAAGTCTGATAGAAATAGTTCTATGATTATAGAATCACAAAATTACAGTGGTTGGAGGGAACCTCTGGAGATGTTCCAGTCTAGTACCCCTCAGAGCTTCTTGCTCAAGGCTTTGTCCAGTTGTGGTTTGGACATCTCCAAGAATGGGACCTCTGTGTCCTGCCTGGGGAACCTCTTGTAGTGCTTGGATACAAACAATAAATTCTTTTTCTTAATTCTGATCAGTCTGTGCCCATTGCCTCTTGTCACTAGGCACTGCTGAGTTATTTTGCCTTTGTATGGAGCTGTGTGGGAAAGGAAACTACCAGCAGTGTGCAGTTTGGTGTGTTTGCTTAATTAAGTGGTTTAGATACATGTTAGCTCAGAAAGCATTAGCATCTCTTTAATCATTGGGATCCTGTATAATAAAACTGTATCCAACTGCTCCATTTTGCCAGTAGATGGGGCATAGTACATACTGTTTTACTGACTTGCACTTGCTTCCTTTAGTGTTACGTATAAATAAACTCTGTGGGGAAGATTTGGCTTTGCATTCTTATCGTTTTTTTGCAGCATTTAATGATAATATATTGTAGTGATAGACTGCAGATTTTATGTTTTCTTCATAGAGAAGATTTTTTTTATGCTGTATGATAAATAGCATAGCTGTGAAAATGACATTTGGAGCAAATAAAGAAAATTTAAATCCTTTGTGTTATGCAAACTATTAAAAATATAAGTTTTATATGAAAGTCATTTTATGAAATATGAAGTAAACACACTGCTAACTTTTCCCAGTAATTTAAGTGATTAGTGGTCTCTCTAGAAAGAACTGTAGGGATACCAAGCAAGGATCTAAAAAGCTATGGCAGAAAACATTGTTTCTAAATAACTAGTATTTTCTTTGCTTTTTTGTGTAGGATTTTTTTGGTTGGTTGGTTTTTAGTTTGCTCTTTTTTACCCCCAAATGATGATCTTTGCTGTCCCATGGAATACTTTGTTTCTATTTCTCATGGAAAGGCTTTTGTTTTCTCTGTGGTACTTTTCAAAAAAGATTTTTAGAAAGAAAAGGTCTTTCATTTACAGTCTTTCTCGGAAACTGTTTTATTCTCTGTCTTTGTCCGATTTTCATCTGTTTAAAGTCTCCTCTTTGACCTTTCTGTTACAGTGGTGTCAGTGATTGCTGTGCTTTAGGCTTCTGGGACTGCAGCTATGCCTTATCAAAGGATGTGGCAGACCAGATGCCAGATGGTTTTGATAATTTGAACTATTTTCTCCTTTTGGTCTGGTTCTGAGTTTGGATTCAAAAATTGGATATTGGCAAATTAACAGTCGTTCAGATGATAACATGGAAGTCCTAGTAGCTGCTGTTTTGTCTCTCATCCTGTATTAGCTACTGTTTGGTTTTCTCCTCCTGCTTTTCAGATTTGACTTGGATTAATTCACACTTGAGATAGAGGCAAGTACTGTTACTTGATAAGCACCATTAAAAAAGATTTTCTGGAATGTGAGGATATCTTTACTCAGAGCTGGGACAACTGTCTCTTTTTGTCTCTGTCATTTTGTTCTGGGTAGTGTAACATTCTGGATGGGAGTGGTTTGATCTCGTGTGCATGACACTGCCTTCAACCAAATGCTTTAAAAGAAAGTTGCAAACATTTGAGAAATAATATTTTTTTCATGCCTGATTTTGAAGGAAATACCAATGTAGCTGATGATTCCAGGTTGGTTCACAGTTCTTCTAAACCCCATAGGGTTTTAAATTCTTCTAATTTAAAATGCAATTTAGGGAATTTGTGGGAGTTCTAATAAATCTTGACTGCCTGTTCTTTTTTGGGATCCCATCAAACTTTTGAACTCAGTGATATCTAGTGACAAAGAAATTTTCTTTCATCACTATTAAATACCTCCCTATTGAATTAATCAAGTGTCTTTTTTCTCTGACAGGGGGCTAAGTGGGTTCTACAATTTACCTGATAAGTGACTTTTTTATATTCTCTTGTTCTCTTCTTTATAACTCAGTAATACAAGATGGCTCAGCCTCTCTTAAGGTTTCCTTGAAAGCATTATCGTCACCTTTGTTATAAACATGGTAAAAAGATCTTCTGAAGTAGTTTTTTTTTTTTTAAATTTTTCCTCTAAGTGGTATGTACAAGTGACGTAATAAAACCAGTTTTCAGACCAGATAGATCCCTTCCTTCCTCTCTTCTGAAAACTGTGGCAATATTTGCTTTAAATTATTTTAGGAGTTAGTGTTTCAGTCTGCAGAAGTAGTGGATTTTCTTGGGATTATTACCTGTTTATTAACTTCAGATTTTGCCTCCTTGACAGAGAAACCACCCAGTAGCCATGTTTCTTTCTTGTGTTTGTTCATGGCTCTCTTGCAGCAGGACAGTGTCATTCAGTAGTCCTTAAGAGCTGACTGAAGGTACCAAGGATGTGTATAGCTGCAATAGCTGCTGTCGTACAGAGCTAATCAGCAGAGGGGAAATAAGCAGGTCTATAGAGGTGGAAGGTCTAAAAATTATCTCCACAGATGACATTAATCAGATTGTCTCTTCTCTTTTAACTTCATTTGTCTCTCTAATTTTCCAGCGTGACTGTCTTGCCATGTATTTTACTAAAATAATTACTCTGGTTTCATGTAAATTATATTTTTATCTTGGTTTCCTAAGCAAATCATACCTGTGCTCTCTGTCCATCTCTGCTCCCCTAATAACTTCTGAATCATTTAGCAGATTCAGACATATTTGACAGGAGTTGAGAGCTGAAAGATTAGATTCCTGCAGGTTTTGTGCAAATTGGTAGCTGGACAAATGCACGTCTTCTGCAGGAAAAGGAGATAGATTGAAAATGGTAGTCGAGCAGGTAAAACATGGTATTGACCAGGCATGGCATGCATACCTCAGAGAGAGTATGTCCTGTTCATCTGGAGTGGGGAGGAATAGGAGACACTGGGATAGTTCTGTGAGAAACACTGGGAAGAGCATTGAGTGGAGAGCATTATTGGGGATGGTAGGGGAAAGCAGTTGACTGGCAAAGAAAATTCTGGGAGTGCTGCAGCCAGGATTGATTTTGTACCTATTTCAACTCCTCCTTATGAAACTTGACTGCACCTTGTTGTGTAGAAGTGCCTGGGTTCTTCAAGTATTTGTTTACAAAACATAAGCTGTTATATAAGGTGATAAAGATCATAAATATGTGAAGGTGTTGCAGTTTTTTTCAGGTATTTGTCAGTTCTGTGTCTCGAGTGCCCTCCATCTAGGTGAAGAAAATGACATATTTTAGGGATTAGTTCCACAGTCACTTTAAGCTGGTCAAACTGCAGGTCACTACTAAAGAGGCTGTCTTGCCTTGTCACTGGTGGCACATTCCCACCTTGTTCCCTGTGCAGCACTGTCATTCATTACTTGAAAAGCTCAATCAAAGATGTTAAAAACTAACCCAGAAAAAACCCCAACAACCTAATGTTTCAGACGGATTTAGTTCCCTTATCTGTTTTACTGCAGGAACAGTTGTGCCGGCACAAATGAGGCAGTGGAAATGCTATAGCTGGCTTTGGAGGGAGAAATGGCTTTGTTAGTGGAAGCTGGCACCTCACTTTGCTTTTTAAGCCACTGTGGAACTGTGATCTGTTCTTTCTTGCTGCTTATCTCTGACTGCAGTTTAGGACTTTGTGAGTAGAAACTCCAGAGACTTTCAAGTGGACTATTTAGTGCCTCTTGGTAAGGAATGTGGAGCTACTGGAAGCAGCTAAATTACTGTGGCAGGTACATAGATATCCTGGATGCTGTATAAAAGAGTGTAAGTTGCTGGTTATAAGTGATTTCTCAAGGCTTTGAGTTACTTTAGACACAAGACATCAGAAAGATGTTGAGGGTTTTGATCATGGAAGAAAATCCATGAATTGCTTTAAGTGGTTCTTGATACTGCAGACTGAAAATCTAGATCCATGGTGATCTTGCTTGCCGTGAGAATCTTCTTTGGGTTTTAATCCCCAGGAATTCTTTATGAAATACCTAACAACAGAGAATTTACTGTTTGATGGATTTCAGTTTTATCATTTACTGACAGATGATTCACATTCTCTGATGGGTTTTAAGCAGTGTGGAAGCATGGAAGAGTCTTTTCTGCAGCATAAAGTGAACTTGTTAGCCTTGAATACTGTGCTGCACTCACGGTACTGTAGTAGTCAAACTACAGAAATTTCAAGAGAAAGATCTCTACTGCATCTTACTAGAGTTCTTCCACATTAAGGGAAGCAGACTTGCTTGTTAATAGTTGATGGTCTTTAAATCATCTAATTATGTCTTTTTTCTTTTCAACTGTTAATTTTATTTCTCTGTAGTCTGCGGTTCTGTCACTGTTCTGCTGGATTTGGGGAACAGCAACAGTGATTGCATACCTCAGCTCCAAAGCTTCTGTACCATTCACCCGTTTTTTTGAGATATCTTTTCCTGAGACCATAGTAAACAGAAAGGTCACCTCTAGATCTTGCAGAAATTCTTTGGGAAGGTGGGAAAGAGTTGAATTTTTTGGTTCATCTTGTTTAGGATGTTTTTAGGGTTTTTTTTTTTATTATCACTGTTCTTTAATAGCTGGGAACAGACCTGTGCTCTGGACAGGGTTGGTACTTATGTCACCAGATGATGATGTCATTACTTAGTGTATCTGACTGGAGAATATCCAAGCAGCACATGTCAGTGGGCAAGAATTCAGAATTTCTGAAAGTTTGCTACAGGTTTCATTTTACTTCATCTAGGACTAGTTCTTCTGAAGGACAGTACAAAATTTCTTTTTAATCATGCCTAGGGGAAATGCTGTCTGTCTTGTTTATTGGTCTTCCAGATGACTGAAATTGTCTTAACATAGGAATGGAAGAGTTGAGGAACTTTGTAACAAAATGTAAATTTGTATTCAGTGATTAATTGCATTGTATTACATAGCACTTCAAAAAATACTTATCTGCATAGATTGTGCATCTTAGGAAAAAAAAAGAGCAGGGGAAGTTTAGTTTTGATGCCAACTTCATGTGAACCTGAATGAAATATTAGGTGTGACTGGTGGTCAGACAGATATTTATTGTTATTAAAAATGCTTATTAGCGATTTACAAAAAAGCAAACCACACAGAAGCTAGAACTGAAATCTGTTGGCAAATCTGTAGAGGTTATGTGAAGATTATAGAGTGAATAGTTGGCCAATTTAGAAGGCAAGTAAATGTATTCATGTGTGAATAATTGCTATTATAATAGTTCGAGTTAGAGAAACTCAGTTCTATAAAGTGGGATTCTTCTGACAATAGTATTTCCACTGCCTCTGGCACAAATACTGCCAAAAGACTGGGAATCAATGGGGAGATTTCTGATGAGTAGTTTTA
The DNA here is from genome assembly GCA_013397195.1 of Hylia prasina. Classification (NCBI taxonomy): domain Eukaryota; kingdom Metazoa; phylum Chordata; class Aves; order Passeriformes; family Sylviidae; genus Hylia; species Hylia prasina. The sequence goes on from VYXD01005452.1 coordinate 1,074,747, forward strand.
AAAGGAGTAATTGAAAAGGTATTAAGGATTTAAATTGCAATTGTATGTACTATGTTTTTAAACAAAGTTCACTCAAACTTTTTCTTCTGTAAATAGCTGTCCCATTCTGTTGCCTACAGGAAGCTGATAGTGTGTCATGAATCATACTGACTAGAAAATAAAAAGCTTGGCATTCTGCTCTTTATACTTTACAATCTTCTAAAATACAAACATTAAAGTAGTGAAGATGGGATTCTAGGTTAAGTTTATTTTTTAGCAGCTATCTGTTAACCCATTAGTTCCTCCCCACTGGCCCTTTGTGTCACTTTTGCATCAGTTTTACCCTGTGGTAGCTCCTTCATCCTTTTAAAGTCATAATCAACTCTCCTGTAGGATTCAGTTTCCTGCCTCATATGGCAGCTTCTCAGATCCACAATACTCTTGCAGTAGTGCCTTTTTATTTCCAGTAAATATAAAGAGGAGGTGATGAAATCTGGTGTCAGTGTCTACAATTTGTCACATGGTTCTCTGGTCCATTAAACACTTCTCCTACTTGTACCATTCCCTTAACTTAACTGGAGGAATTAAGCAGGACAGAAAGACTGGTGGTGGGTTTTGCTTTTAAATGTTGTATTCCTTGCCCAGTGTTTCACTCATTTAGAAGCTTGATTCTGTGTAAAAGAAAAATCTATGTAACAATGTCTTGGTTGCTAAGGATCTGGATCTAGAATTTCCTCTCTCATCCCAGAAGACACAGCTGCCTCGCTTTTTGTTGTTGCCTTGTCCTAATTAAAAACAGCAGTAAAAAACAACATGCCTAATGTTTGTTCAAAAATACTGCACGAGACACTGAGTGAGCTGGACTTGCTGACTCTCACTTGGGAAAGACTTGAAATATAATGAGATGGGTAATACAAGGATTAATTCCATTTTGCTTTAAAGTGATTCCTCTCACACCTAAGAATTTTAGGAATGTACTTTTGTGTTTAGACAAATTATGGATTCTCATCCCCGGTGGAACTCACAGGGTGATGCAGAAGGGATGCACCAGTAAATATTTGATGTGCAATTCACTGATGTAAAAGATGTCAAATATACTTCACCATATATCTGATATATCTCCCTGAATTACAGGAAAGTCTGCCTAAACAGCCAAAAATCAGTGTATCTTTAAAAATTTTACCTTATTTATTTGTACATTTAGGACATATTAGATTTCCTTTAAAAGGCTTCTACTCTCCTTCAGTGTTATGTTTACCCATCTTTGGAGTTGCACTGAGGCTCAATCCATTGCCTAATAGAGGATTGTTTTTATTTTTTTCTGTAAGTTTACATTTCCCTGTTCAGTTTCAGATCTGCTGCTTCAGTGGTTAATTAAAGTCTCTTGCACAATCTAGGGAAAAAATACACAAACTCCTGATAAGTTATGTGAGTAGGTTGTAGTTCATCATCAATAAGAATGATACTCACTGTAGAAGTCACTATCAGATCTTGAATATAGCTGGAGAAAGGGGATTTTTCCACCCTCAAATCTTTCAGTTCTCCATAAAGATTATTTGTAAGAATAAATACACATTCCAAGTGAGACTGTTTTTATTGCAGTGTGATTATATCTTTAGATAGCTTTAAAGCTAAAAGGTTAAGATTTACTCCTAATGTAGTTGTTAAACTACTTGCTTACATACAGCACTCATGGGGAGAAGTTCTGAAGTACAACTGTGCTTCTGAGTGGCTGTGAATTAATTCTCAGCACTTGTACCTGCATAGTGCTTGTATCTTCAAAGCAAGATCTTTGTAACCCAGTGTGTGGTTGGCAGACACAGTGTAGGACTTAATAGCCCATAAATCAAAGCAACTTAAAAATATAAAGAACATTATGGAGGTGCTCAGTGTAGGAGTTCACTTTGAAATGGAAGGAAATTTGTCAGTCTCTGGTTACTATTGGCTGTGATTTTCATTTATAGCAGTTGACCACAACTTAAACAATTTTGCAAAATTAGAACAGTCTTTATCATTGCTTGGATTTGAACGTAGAAGCTTCACATTTTCCCAGTGTCTTCCTTGGTCTTCTGAGCTGTGTCTAGTTAGTGCTTTTGAAAAGGATGTTGACAATAGCGTTAGGTTTGAATGGTCTTCCTTCTGCATTTGCTCATCAGATTACAAATGCGCCCCAAAGCCTTCAGATCGGTACCTTAGTTGTATCTCACTGCAGATAGGATAATAAAACAAAATGGCCTTTCTGAAAAATTGTTTATTATGTAATTTTTCAAAGGCACACAAAACACAGTTAAGAAATAAGAAAAAGTAAAATTTCATGGAGAAATAATGAAAAAAGGATCACATGCCTATGTGGCTTCAAGTTGAATAGCACAAAATATGGCCCTCACAGCTGATTCTGTTTGGATAAAAGGCTTCCTCATGTCCCTTCCAACCTGAATTATTTTATGAATCCATGGATTGCGCTTTCATTTGTTTTATTGTATCATTTCAAATCACCAAGGAACTAAAAAGGGAAAATGACAATAACTGTCTTTAAAGTCTGCATTACCCAAATGAGTTACCCAAATTACTACATCATTGCTTAGCTGTTTTAAGTAGGAATTTCTTGTTTCCATAGTTTAGGAATTGAGTAGATGATTGAGTGTCCCCTCCTTATAGTTCTAAAATTCCTTGTTACCTCTAATATGCTCACATTCAGATCAACAGACACGTTATTTTTACTTGATTGCCTCACACAGCACCATATTCTTATATCCTGGTATCTTTACTGAGGGGTACCTGTGCATCTGAAAGTGTTTGTATGTTTGTTTTCAGTTCGAATAAGGAGAAAATCAAGACGGCGTTCTCAGTGGGGCAAAGGCATTATTAAGAAGAGGAAAGTCAATAATTTAAAGAAAGATGAAGATGATGCAAAGTTTGCTGATGATGAAAATCATGGTGAGGACAGTAAATTGCTGGAAAATGGAGAGCTAGAGATCAGCATTGAGGAGAATGGAGAGGAAACAGGAGACCTGTCTATGACAAATGATGAATCCTCTTGTGATATTATGGATATAGATGCAGAGCAGAGGCTTAACAATGGGACATCAGGAAAGGAAAACAATTTTGCATCCACAGAAGAAGAGAGTTCAAATGAATCCCTGTTAATAACTGACAGTATTATCCTGGGTGCTGAAAAGGAATTAGGGAAGGACTCTACGTTGAAAGGGGACTGTGTGAATGGAGAGACATCTGTACACAGCTCCGAAGGTGTACCTGTTCCTGCCTGTCATAATGGTAAAGTAGAGTCAGTTGATGCTGTTTCACCCTGTGACAACAGGGATGGGTCTAGTAACAAGCAAAAATCTTTATCTGAAGATCAGCCAAAGGAGAAAATGGAAGCTTCTAGTGAAAATCAAGGAACAGATCTGGTGAAAGCCGATTTAGCACATTGCAGCAATAATGAGAAAACACTACAGAGCACAGACATTGAAACTAAAGATGCCGAAGCTGATAAAGAAGGTATAGCTTGTTTTGTGTTTCTGTCTTTATCTCAGTGTCCAAGTTAATGTCTGTATTTTTCAGTGTAATATCTTACGTTACAGTTATTATTATTATATAGTAATCTTTTATTAATTTATTAATTAATCTTTTATTAATTTATTCAAAACTCTTAGTATGGTTGCAGCATTTTATTCAATGTAGAAAAATCAGAAGTGTAATCTTGATTTGCTGTATTTTTATCTTAGGCAAGAAAGTGCATCTCCATACTAACGCTACTCTGTTCATATTTGTCAGCTTTGTGGGAAACACTGAGATAACATTAAAACAGTAATTAAATATTTTAAAATATTATAAATAGTGATAAATATAATACATTTTTTGTCTTTATATTCTGTCTGATTTATATTTTGATCTACATGATAGGTATTGACTTGTTTTGTTGGAGAATATGATAATAGTATCATTGACATTGGATAAAAAAGGCATAGAAATAAAGAATGTATTCCTTTAAAAACTTGCTTGTAGCAAAAGTTGAAGCAGTTTAACTCATAGGAAAAGCCAGATTGTTGTTTATCTGTTGGAGAAGGTATCTGGCTTTGGAGTCACAGTGAACACAATAACAGTGCAGGAAGAAGATAAGAGAAGGAGAAGGAAAATCCTGGTGGTGTATAAAAGAAGGGGCCGTGTCCTTTGAAGACAAGAGAGAGAGTTTCCTCAGGGAACAGAAATAGAAGCCTTATGCATGATTGCCTTTTTAATGAGCTTTCAGAATTATCTAAAAGAATGAAATCTTTACTTCAAAAGTTAGCGCTGAGATTTACAAAGTAAATGAGCTTTAATGAGAGATCTGAATTATGAGAAGATTACTGTGTACATGTTGGCTGTGTTTGTACATACATATTTTCTCTAAGGGTAAGGAGAGTAATACAAGAAAGGTTCTAGGAATATCACAAGAAAAGCATGATGTGTCAAGAGCCTTTACATTTCTGAATTTGGTAGGTGAATTTTGTATGCTTTAGGATGGTTATAATAGCAGGGGTCCTCAGAACAAAAAGCATTTTGAATAGTTGAAGAGAAAAATAGTGAATGAATGTAGAGAGAGAATAAGGAGACAGGAAAATATTTTGTTCTTTGCAACAGGATTGGTGAATAGCTTGAATTTAAAAGTGGAAGAAAACAGAAATGTGTAACAAAAGCATGAGGTTTGGAGTAGAGCAGATCTTGGAATACTGTGGTGATGAAGACATGGGATGCTTTAGAGAGAAAAATGAAGATTGTTTCACTTGAGCAGAAAGAATTTCAGCATTTGCTTAGTGTGTGAACTTGTCTTTGAATCTGTTTAATTAGTTGGTGTTGAATAGAGAGATACAGTGAGAAAACTCTTAGTGGAATTCAGTTTTCATTCAAAGTTGGCACTTGGGAGTTGGGTTTTAAAGATTGCCAGTTTTGTGTGTGTCTTCTGAACTATGGGTTTGTTCACCTGTAAACATTCGGAATTCGGCAGAGTTGATGAATAATGTGCACTGTTACAACCTTGCTTGATTCAAAACAACCCAACTAAACTAAATAACTAAACAAGCAAAATCAAACTGAAGTGAAGAAATAGGCTGTGTTTTGTGGGACTGACTGTGCTGATAATTATTTTTCAAATTACAGGTTTGTTCAAAAGCAAGAAAACGCGAAAAGTTGCTGTGGAGCAGTCAAAGCCCACGAGTTTGGAGCAGGTTCCAGAGGAGCCTTCAGATCCCTTACCCTCTGTGGTTGTTGACCACGACAGGCTAAAGGTAACAGAAGTGAAAAAATAAATTGGACTATTAAGAGACTCCATGAAAAAAAGCTTCCTTTCTGTGTTCTGATGCAATGTTTCCTTTAGTTTTGACTGCAAACAGTATTATTATGGAAGTGACTTTTGGAAATGATTTGTCAATCAGTGTTTTTTGGATGAAAAGTTAACTACAGAACCCTTATTGTCCCATCATTACTACCCTTATAATCCAGTAATGAGACAGCAGTCCACTCTTCTAATTGCCATTTTTGCAGGTACTCATATGTGCTAATTGGCTGTGCCAGGTACCAAGAAACTGCCGGGTGCCTGGTAATTGGAAGTTAACATCATCTTTCCCTGTGTAGCTATACTTGGTGGAGAAAACTTAGTGGATTGGAAAGCAAATGGGAATTTGTGTTGATGTTTTGGCATCATGGACTGCTGGTTAATTTTCTTTCAGGTTTTTTTTAACCAAAGTTACAACACAATTTGCTGTCTTATGTTGTAAAAAGTAGCTTGACCTACTGTGACCTATGAAATTTAGATCCCATTATCTGTGGAGTACAGATGATAATCTCTTTGGAAACCACAGAATTGTTACGACAGGAGAAAAAAAAAATCTTAAATGTCACTCTTTGCTACTATGTAAAATACTTTTACCTTTGTTATGAGAAATTCTACATGGTGGTGTGTTCTCCTTCTACCCCTTCTCTTTTTTTGTTCCGTTTATCAACATTTTTGGAAGTCCAAATGTTTTCATGTGGTGGTAATTTTTTTCCCTGCCAGTATAAGTTGTTAAAAACATCTGCTTTAGCCATCAAAGCAGTTTTTAGGGTTTGCTTTGTTACAGTGACTGACCAAGATGAGATAGGATGAAGTAGCATTCCAAAAGAACAAATATTGCCCCAGCTATACTGAGTAAAAGAATCCTAAGACAAGAAGAAAAGTGTGGGTATAAGCGGAGAAGTGAAAAAAGATATTAAGTCCTTTTTGTATAAATATTGAAGCAGTGGCCTTACTGATACCCAGGTATGGTTCATTTCATTTGTATGTATCCCCTCGAAGGAGGGTTTAAGAAAGACATTGCATTTTGTATTTGTCCATAAAAAAAATTAAAAAATGATTCTAGAAACCCTCTTAACTTCTCCTTTCATTGTTCCAACAGAAACTCCTTGATTTGGTGGTTAAGAAAAGTGACAACCTGACTGTTGACCAACTGGAGAGATTGTATTCACTCCTCAGTCAATGCATCTACAGACATCGTAGAGACTATGACAAATCACAACTTATAGAGGTGATGTTGTACAGCTTCTTTTATTCTTTATCTGAATATTGTGAGATAGGCTTTTCAAAACTGTTAATCTGTCAATTTATTGTTCTACTAGGAGGCAAAACCTTTAATAGACTTTGAAGAAGGTATCTATAAAAAGAAAAAAGCTTAGTGTAGTAACTTGGAAACTGGTGGCTGTTTCTAAGAGTGCTTTCTGCAGAAGAGGTTTAAGAATTTAACCTAAAAGAAGGGAGGAAAAAGAGGAGAGAAAACAGCAGCATGAAAAGAACGTGCTAGCAGAGTAAAACGGAATAGAAGCAGTTTCCATGTTTGTGGCGTGACTAACCAGATGTAAAGTCCTGATTTCAAAGGCAGCCTGACCCAGCATTGCTGCAGTTGCCCTTAATTGTGTTGGTGTAACTATGCCAAAACCAATTACTCCCCTCTGTTCTATGCAGTTTGCAGATTCTGACTTTCATACAAGGCCTTTGAAGTGTAAACAGTAAGCACACATCAATAAGTCCAGCCTTAGGAAGGTCAGTGCAGCATGGTGGAAGCCAGGTGTCTGCCTTGCCATCATCCTTTGTCACTGAAATGTTTGCCCTCCAAGGCCTCCTGTACATCAACAGCAAATTGGTCATTTCACCACTGGCACAGGCTGATGCCAGCTCTGGGTGTGCATTTCCCTCCATCGCCACTGTTCTAACTGCAGAGGGGCTTGGATCAGCTTGCTGATTCAGCTGATAACCAGCCCTGCTGAGAAAAGGACAACAATTGCTACTTTCCCGTTGGATCACTGAGCACTAAATATTTTTCTCCATGAATAATTTACAACAAAATCTGGAAAAGCCATAATTGGGGGTTCTGTAGAGTTCCTGCAGAATATTTTTCAAACTGTTTTCATGCTATTCCCTGCCATATTCACCTAAAAATGCGTCGAGAATCTGTGCGAGATGTTAGGTAGATTAAAAAGGCATTTGTCCAGCAGGAGTGATAGAGACCAGTCTTTACTTTGATTATCCAGACTGTGCAGACATGTGGTTACAGCTGGGTCACCAACAGCATAAGTGTGTAGTTAAGGCTTGAACTCATGCAGTGTGCCACTGCAATGTTTCCTAATATATATTGAGCACATTAATTATATAAGTGACCCTCATAAACCTTTATTTTCTCATGGACTGTCATAGTAGAGTGCTTTTCTGCATTAATACTTCTTTAATGAGTTCTCTCTTTTATCGTATTTTGCTAGCAGATAGCAGCTAATAAACAGAAACGTCTGTTTTCATGTATTTATTTGTTCAGATTAGAAAAACTATCACAGTAAGTACTACTATATAAAGTAACTATTTCTGTCTCTCTATATATTTATGAATAGTTAATGATCTGTGTCTCTTGCAGGAGATGGAAAGAACAGTTCATGTGTTTGAAACATTCCTGTGAACTCGTCAAGATGGGTGGGTTTATCCTCTCAAACTGCTCATGGGAGAGCAGTCCTCTGAGCCATTCAGTTTCCATTTGCACCAAGTATGTGCAGAGCCTTGGTCTTAAGTGCTCTCTCTTTTTGTTTCTGTTGAATTTGGTGCTATTGTCTCAGGTACCTGAAACCAACCAGCCTACAAGAACCAAACGGAACTTCATATAGTTGTATCTGATATAAATAAAGAATACAATGCCACAGCTTGGAGATTTTTGGTGCTACAGAAACTGTTTTCATTCCTGCTCTTGTTCACTCTACATGCATTATCTTTGGGGAAACTTCAGGCAAAGTGAAGACCAACACATACAAGAGGACTGGAAAGAGCAGATCTAAGTTGAATATTTTTAAACAGGCAACCTTTTTTATTTTTTTTTCAATTTTTCTCTTCTCTGGGGTTATGGACAAAAAAAATCTGTCCTAAAGAAGGCAGTGATGCATTGTGGTAAGAATCTTGAGTAACTGGATGTACAGTAATTTGAAGATGAGGCTCTCTAGAACTGCCTTTAATGTGCCTTTTAGTCAATTGAGAAAGATAAGGCTAAGTGATGTGTTTGGATTATAGCAAATGGCAATATTAGAAAGCTGTCTGCAGAATGAAGATCTCCAAAAGGATGAATTGTATTCTCTTCATTGGATGGCAACCAGTATTATGGTTCTATAATGCCTGTCTTACTCTACAGAACTAAACTAAGACACACTGAAAAAGCCACATACTTTACCAAAATGGTGAATTTCCTTTTTCATTGGTATATATTTTGTTTTAGAAACAAGTTATACAGTGAAACTCTTCTGTGTTGCTAAAAATGAAGCATTTTCCCACCATGTCCTTGTTTTCCAGTGCGAGTTCTCTAAGGAAAGCAAGGTTAATACTGGCAGGTTTCATTGGGAAGGTATGTGTTTGTAATATAGCTTGGACTGTGCAGTGCAGGCAGGAAGACACTATAGTTGTTCAAAGTCCTGGAGCCCAACCTGAGCTGAAAATAAAACTTCTCTTAGGTTTCACAAGTTGTTCCATGCAAAGCATTGTTACTGTGGGGAGGATTGGAGGAGAGCCTTTTGAATCCATCTTTTCTAAGAGTTCTCTGGGTCTGAACTGTGTATGTAGTTCAACACCTTTTCTTTCTGGCAACTGGAGAGAACAGTCTAGGCAGTTTTTATGTTTTATCACAAGCTCGGTATTAGAACATTACCTGGGCTGGTTTATTTCACACCCATGTGGAAAGTGTTCTAGAGCAGTTGGCTGGTGTTCCCATTGTGAACCATTCATTGTGACTGTCCCTACGTAGCTGCAGAAGTGTCTGTCCAGAAATATGCAATGCAGTGTGATTAGTTTTTAAATAGAGAAAACAGACTACTGCAGAGATACTGAGCTACCTCAGCTTTTTGTATTTTAGTTACCAACAGTGTTTATGGAGGACTGTAATCACGCTGCTCCCGTGTACAAACCCAGGCTTAGGGACTTGTCTCCACCTCTACGGCTCATCCCAGGGTAGTGCTGCAGAGAGAGAAAACATGGGCCTTGGGCTACTGCAGTAATCCAAAGTGCTTTGTCCATTATGGTTAAACATCAGTCTATCTTAGATCATTTTCTCCCCTGGATGCCACTGTTTTTCTTCATAGGTAATGGCAGAAAAAAGTTTTAAGCATTTATGTACATCTAGTTACACCTAAATGCAACCCATGCAGAAACACTGTATTTTTTAGGTGGGAAAGTGCGATTAAAAACAACAAAAACAAGCAGAAAACACATTTTAAATGAGATTCTTTGATCTCAGATTTGATTATGGGATTTTTTTTCCACGTTTCATTTAGTATTTATTAGCATCATAACTGTTTGAGATATTTATGTGTCTGGTACATTAACAGCATTTTGTATTTTGATGGAAATTGTTACAAACTTTAAGATTTGATTAAAGGAAATGTAGCAGATTTTTTGTAGCAAGTTTCTGATAAAAGGGTTTTTTGCAAGTCTCAGGTTCTTGCTGCAGAATTTTTTAAAAATATTTATTCCAGTTTCACTTACTCAAAGAAGTTTTTGTTCAAGTAACAGCAGCACTTGTGGAAGATAGAACTGCATTCATTTTTAAGAAGATAATAAATTTATATAAACTAAAACAGTTGAGAATTTTAGTCACCAGTGAGTGTAAAAAGCAAGTTTAAGCTAATGCCTATCATTAAAAAAGGTTCTAAAAGGTCAGGTTTCTAAAGGAAAATTTTTACTGTCAGTTGTTGATTGGGAAAAATCATTAAGAGGCAACTTAACTAATAGAGGGGCTGCCATGTTGTTTTAGAGAAACGTAGCTAATATCAGATGTTCTAGTGGACAGCTTACCTAAAGTGATATATTCGCCTTCTTAGCCCAAATAACCACACTTCAGTTTTTGTTTTCCTTTACAGGTGTCTGGTGGTTATAGAGTTAAAAAAACTGTTAATCTATCCATGTGGTCTAAACTTGTTTACTCTTTGTATGTTTTTAATTTTTTTGCCACATAGCACTTGGCAAGAGTTTGTACAAATTGACCTCTCTTCCTTGTTTCTTGTTGTGAAAATTGCAAATAAACTCCTGTGTGAGTCCTTGTGCTGGACTCTATGGAATGTGGCCAGCCAGGAGGAGGAGGTTTTCCTGGGAGTCTGGGAGGGGGCTGTTTTGGAGTGATAGAGTTGCTCTTGGGTGATGGCTCTGGAGTTAATTGTATTTGCAAGCTTGAACTCACCTGTGATTATTTTTCTTTGTTTTGTTTTGTGTCCTCTGTATTGTTACTTGATTTCCTCATATGCCAATGTATTTATAGGATTACTGGGTTTTGTAATACCTTGTCTTCCCTTTTTTTTTTAATTTTTTTTTTTTTTTTTAAATTAAGTTGGTGAGTCAGCGCTGGGTTTACCTTCGGTCTCCTGAATGGCAGGTCCTGCAGCTGATAGTCTTTTGTTTTGTTTTTGTTTTATTTTGTAATCACAACATAAGCTTGAATTTGGGCTTGTACTTGCATCTTTTGTATCTTGTACATTGGGTTATTTAGACATTGGGGCGTCCTGTTTGGTTTCATTAACGTGTGTCTACTTTGTGGATTAAGTAGACTTCCTTCATCAGCTATGGTATATTTTGGATTCTATAGTTTTATTCAGAATTGTGTTTAAATTGATGTTTTGCATTTTGACTTCATTTTACGTTAGTTTGAAGTAAGTTATTTAATTTTTTTGAACTTCTGGAAATTTTGAACATTTTACTGTAATTTGTAATATAACTGCTGTGAAATACTTGAATAAAGATGACAAGAAAACACAGCTTTACCTCCTTTAAAAATGTATTTAAAAGAAATGCCTACTGGCTGATAAACAGTCTTTTCCTTACTAGACCTCCTTGGTTTTGCAGTTTAGATGTGACACTTTGGGATCTTGCTTTTTGCAAGATTAGTTATTTTGAGCAGTGTGGTCCAACTTCTGCTTTCAATGTTTGTCCATTAGAGAAATGGCTTCTAATTAGAGGGTTTTTAAAGGAAAGATTCTTTCCTTTCTATTTATTATATTTAGCAAAATTATTCTTACAACTTTGGGTTGTTTGTTTTTTGTTTTTTTTTAGATGAACACTTGAGTTGTAGGACATGGAACACCCCTGGACCTCTCCCTCTTTTCCTTTTGGTGTATCTTAAACTGTTGGGCTCCTGGCCAAAAGAGTAGTTGAGGAAGGGGGTGATAGTAACTAACTTCATGTCTCACTCCAATTTCCCTTTTATATGCAGCTTTGAAAGCACAGTTAGATATGAATTTTAATACCTGTTGTATAATAATGAAGTTGATGGTGAGTGCCTGGGCTCAACATGGGCAGGTGTGTTTTGACCTGAATGGCCTTGCAGGTACCATGCTTGGGTTTGCAGCCTCAATAAAGGAAGTAGAGTGTGAGGTCTTGGGTGTCTCTTTGTCTTTCAGGAGTGGGAATGGCCGTGTGTTAAAAGAGAATAAATTCAGGTCTGATTTTTGACAGTGGCTGTAAAAATGACCAGTCAAAAGAGACAAAATATTTGGGAACTGACAAATGGATTCTTGTAAAGATACTTAGTGAATTTCGAGTGGTACTTCAAAAGCATGATTTAGTAAGAAATAGTAAGGGCGGGTGTTCCTAAAGCCTTAGTTAGATGCTTGTGCAACACTCATGTTTGTCAAGTGTTCACTGCTTAATGCTGCTTCCTTCTGCTGTTGATTTCTGCCTTGAATGTAGTTCTGAAGTCCAATTTCCCGTATTTCCTTAAATTTGCAGTGCTGCACATTCTCTGTTTTCTCCTTAAGCTCTTCAGGTAATTTATTTAAATAAATTAAAAATGAGATCCTTCTCTTCTGTATCTTGGGTAGGATTTGGACTTGTAATATATGGGGTTTTAAGCCAGCACTGCATGTGAATAAATTCTGCAAGCTAAATCAGTAAACTTATGAACTGATTAATGAAGCCAAACACTTCATTTTTTTTTTTCCTTCTCTTTTTATGCTTCACTTGTGGTCATGTAACTATTATGTAAAAATGAGGGATTATAAACTTTAGCACTAATTAATTCAGCCTCATTCCATTTCTAGGTGAGTCATTTTTTTCCAGTGTGATCATTTGCATAGGAAGTATATTTTGGTTGAACCCACTGCCAGTAGATGGTTGTGACTACTATGAAATTCCATTTATTTTAGAATTGCATTTGAGTTATGCTATACTGAGCCTAACTTTTATATCAGGAAAAATCCTTTCCCTTTAAAAATATGATAAGCAGCTAAGCTTTGAAATGGATTCATCACTTTTAGTGGAATGTTAGTGTGAACATGGCCATTTGCATTGAGATTGGCTGTTCTGGAATGCTGATGTGGAATAATGCTGCTTTCAAGACTGAGGTGCAAAAGGTGATGTGGTGTGCAAAGGCTCCTCACATCCAGTTACAGGGGTGGGGCAGGCTGGGGGCAGAGGTTGTTCAAGCTCCACATGTGGGGTGTCAGTGGTGCAGCCCCCAGGATGTGTTGGCCAGCAGATGAGGTGGGGTTGGTTCTGTTGTGCTGGACTCCTCTGGTTTGCTGGGTTTGCCAAAATCCAGATTGCTGGAGGACAGGAGTACGTGTGAGAAATGCAGAGGTCCCTCGGACTGGGTGGCTGCTGGGAGTGCTCACGTGATTTTGTCATCCTGGTTTTGTTGTGGACATGAGAAAACCCTTTTGCATCGGTGTAAAATCTGATTTGTGCCATAACCCAGAGATGCTCGACTGTGTCTGTGTGAAAGTAGGAGTTTGTAGAAGATGACCTGTCCACTTTGGGACTCTGCACTGCGAGAAAGGAAAGACTTAAGTTTCAAAAGGACTCCCTTTGAAGGGAGTGAAACAGAATATAGAGGATTAATTCATCCTAGAAAATACATTGAATTTGGACTCAGTTTTCTAAGAAGGAATCTTTCTGCTGTAGAAGGAAAAGAATCTAAGATTTAGCTAAGAATCTATTTGTGATCTGCAAAGCCCCAGCTACAGTTCTGTTGTAAAGATCTGACATTCTCCTGCTGACTTTGTTACACCTTGTAGAATCCCTTCTATGTGGAGGCTGCCTGGAAGAACAGTGATAACTGATTTTGGTGATAGGGAAGGTAAAATTGCTAATGAACATATTTCTGATACACGTTTTGAAGTGATGCCCACTGTGACATTACAAAAGGTTTAGTGCAATAAAGGAAATGTAACACGGATAGTCACAAATTGTATGGGACTATAACATCAGGTTAATAATAAATTACTGTTTTCTATAGACATTTGAAGTATCATAAATAAAAGCATGTAGGACTACATTTTCATGAAGCACTGGAGATTTAACTGGTATAAAATTAATGTCTGACCTTTATACTGGGGTTAGGCTGCTTCAGAGTCTTACTCTAAAATCTAAAGCAAGTCGAGCAAGAAAAAAGCTTTTTTTAGAAATAAAAAGCTTCCTTTTCACAAGATTCAGAGGACAGCCATGAAAGCACAAGCTGAGCATAAATTTTACACTGTTAATCTTGTCAATGCATGAGAATAAATTTTGGAAATGGAAATGAACTGACATCTAATGATGATTTAAATGTTCAGCAATTTGTTACAAAAATTTGAGTTTATTCACAGGGAATAATGCCAGCAGAAAACACTGGTTTGTTGAATTGGATGCTGTGGCATGTATGATTTAATCTGCATGCCGAGGGAGGGCCTGCTGACATCTGAATGGCTTAACAGTGTTTTTGGGGAAAGGCATTTAGTCTGCAGAGTACATCTGCCCTGCTCTCTGAACTTCTCATGGACTAGTAAAACTCGTGGGTAGAAACACGTGCCTCATTCCTCATTTGTTTGGGTCCAGCTTCAACTTCCAGGCTCTGCTTCTTGTCGTCTCTTGGTGTTTTTGACTGTTCATACCTGTTTTTCCCCCCCATCAAAACACTAATGCACTGTGATCAAATAGCCTCTCCATCTTTTTGCTGAAGAACAAGCTTTTTATGGCTCTCACTGCATTTTTTCCAGCCTTTAAGTCAATTTTGTGGCTTTATTCTGCAGTAGGTCAATTTTTCAACATCTTCTAAAGCATTTGTTCACAGAGGAAATTGGTATGATATTCCAGCATAGGTCCCACCAGTGCCATTTATAGAGGCAAAAATCACTGATTCCTATTCCCTCTCCCCCTTTTTGCCCATCTAAAGATCAATTTAGGCCTTTTACACCATGAAATTGGGCTGGGAACTCTTGTTGTTTGACTTCTTAGACTTGAAGCTTTTCATGATGCAGTTCTCCATCCTCAGTGTCAACGTTCCCCATTCCCACCTCTCTGAGGTCCTGCTTTGCTTTATGAAAAGAAGTTTTATGGGTCCCAGCCAGCCAGAGGAGCCAGCACCATTTGTATGATTTGTTCAGACCTCATTATCTTTCCCTTGGCTAATCTCCTTTTCCCCAGGTCTGTGACTAGTGATTTATGTCAACACCTTCCTTCAAGAACTTTGGGAGGATTCCCCCATTAGAAACACTCTGATAGTACCAAATTGAGAATTACTTGAGCAGATTAGATATTCCTCAATTAATCTGCCTTTTTTTAGCCCATTTAATATTTGCTGTCTGAATACTATTCCAAAACCTGAAGTATTTTGTCACATGCTGTTGAAAATCTATTACCTTATCAATCAAATGTGTAATCCTGTCAGAGAATGAGATCAGCTTTGTGTGATACAGCCAATTTTCTAGCAAATCATTGTATTTATTCTTATCCCTTTGATTCATGATCACTTTAGTTAGATACCATCTTTCCATTTTTACTTGGGCTTGATGTCAGGTGAATGCCCTGTAATTACCCAGTCATTTCACTTGCCCTTTGATAACTGTCACATTATCAGCACTCCCTGAAATACCCCCATGTTATTAAAAATGAATGTCAGCAGGGCAGAGACTTCTGGGCTTTGTGGAGATGGTTGAGTGTTAGGTTACCTCTGGAATTAAACACCCCTTATCCAGTTGGGAAAGTCTAATATTCTCTCCAGGTAGTAAGCAGTCTGGATGTATTGATCTCCATAGGGGATTGCCACGCAGTAAACAGAAATATGAACCATTTTCAAGCTTACATTCCCAAGCTGCCACATTTCCACTCTTAATTTTCCCCAGAAAGGCTATTTGTGGCTTTTTTATGATAGAGAGTATCAGGGATTGGAAGGGACCTTAAAGATCACCTAGTCCCAGTCCCCTGCCGTGGGCAGGGACACCTCCCACTAGACCACGTTGCTCAAGGCCTTATCAAACCTGGCTTTGAACACTGCCAGAGCTGGGGCATCCACAGCATCCCTGGACATCCTGTGCCAGTGTCTCACCATCCTCACAGGAGAGATTTTCTTCTCAATACCTAACTTAAATCTCTTCTTTCAATTTGTACCCATTTCCCCTCATCACTACAGTTCCCGTTGAAGAGTCCCTCTCTGGATTCCCTGTAGGCCCCCTTCAGTTACTGGAATGTTGCCATGAGGTGTCCTTGTAACCTTCTCCAAGCTCAACAGCCTCAGCCTCCACATTTCTCAGCCTGAAATGTTCCAGTTCATAAACAGGGAACTTGCAGAAAAGCTGGGCCTAAATTGAAACAGGTAAAATTGAAATTGATGTAACAAGTAATGGAGCACTGCATTCATTGGACATGAAAATATGTAACTTACTAAAGATAATCTCTTTTAATGGAAACAGCTACCAGAATTCCAGTGGGTTTGGCAGTTTAGGCTTGCTTTGGGGGACCTGATTATTGTTTCTGTGGTAGAGGGACAGTGATTCTGGTGGAGCATCAGGATCAGGATACTCTTGGTGTATTTGGTGTGTCCCCTTCCCTGTTCAATTCCCTGATCCTTACGTGGATGCTGTCCACTAGCACAGGGACATTGCATTAGAAAGTAGAGATTGCTTAAGTTCCCAAGATGTGGAGAGGGATGGGCTCATTTCTACCTGTGAGACCTATTTTTTATTAACATGCATTGTTTTTAATGAGGTGGGAAGCTGATGCTTCTGCAGAGTGTCACAGGTGACCTTAGGCAGGTGCCCGCCCTTTAGCCAGAAAAATGTAGGGAAAAGTCACTGATGCTGGACAACAACAAAGGTTTGATATTGTACTTCGTCAGTATGAATCTTGCTGTGTAAGATCTGGGGTATGTATGAACTCCAGAGGAAGAAAGAACACTGCTCAAAACCAACAGATGATGAAATTAAAAGCAGGAAGCCTTTCAAACCTTCATTGTACAGACCACCACTAATGAAAAATTCAGAGGCAGATGCGGTTTGATGGCGCCTCCTTCTCCCAGGTAGTAACTGAGCCAAAACACTTAATTCTGTGTGTAAAGCTGCTGCCGACTGAAGTAGAATTTGTTTAGATAAAGAAAATTGGAATTTATTACTCTGTAAGAAATCTGCTAGCTAAACAGGACTTCCTGAAAGTAGTGTGTGTTATCAAAAGAAAAAACACTGGTGACCAGCAAAGGGAGAGTTGTTCTTCACAGTAGTCTGCCACTCTCGTTTTTGTTTCCAGGCTTCCAGAGCTCAGCTGAGGAGCTCACGATGGCAGCTCTTGCTCTCATGAATTCTAACCTCAGCGAGTGTTTAATCATGCCTCAAACAGCTTGGCTTTTTGGAGGAAAAATGGCGTTTCTGTTCCGGTATTGCTGTCCAGCTTAATGTAATGAGTGATGGGAACACCGTGCCCGGGATGCATCCATCTGCTTCCCTCCAGACCATTTTCTTTCTGGCCTTTTCTGCAGTCTAAAGTTATCAACCCAGAACACTCCTTGATGATGGGAACTTGGTGCTGCCTTTCTGTTCGTGCAGGCATCTCTACCTCAGCTGAAAGCACGCTTCAGCTCCTGGTTTTGAGCTGACTTAAAATGGGAAAGAAGGCATTAAGGGGTGAGTTTAAGGGTGTAATTCAATTTAAAAGGCTTGTTTAGCATGACAAGTTAAAAATGTCCAAGTAGATGCAGGGTCAGTGTCTTCTTACAGACCTGGCACAAGTTGCAGCGTGCCAAGTCCTGACTGCATGTACTGTGTGTCATTTTATTTGATATTACATTACACTATGTCACCTTTTTTCAGTGGGGATAGGGACGCAGTGTGATTCTGAGATCTTGCCCTTGCAGTGGAAACAGTGGAGAAAAGCTTGGGAATCTGTTCCCTTTTTTTCAGACAAGTTCTTCATGAGAAGCTGAGAGGGTGGTGGAGTACCTGAAGCCACTTGTGCTTGTTCCATCTCTGCTGATTGAACACATTTGTGGTGGTGGAGCCGGGCAGGAGCAGCTGCTCTCCTGGCTAATCCCTGCAGCTGCGGAACGCGGGTGCTCGGTTTGTCTGCACCCCTCCAAGGGCAAGCTGGAGTGTACCCAGAGCACTTAATTAGCTGCTGCAGTTACACTGTGCTAAGCTCAGCCTCAACACCTACCCGCAGCTAATTAAAAGATGGGGTTGCTGAGGTTTTATTAGTACAGTGTGTTTGCTGCGAGATGGAACAACGGGAGAAAGGGGGATGACTTGTATAAATTGTCAGGGGTAGGTGATTACCTGAACACTGTGAACAGCCCCATTTGGAGATCACTCTCCTTCCCAGGTGAGCCAGGGGAGAGTCACAGCAGCCAGCAAAGGAGTTTTTATCATTATCAGACTGCTGAGCCAACCTGTCCCCTGAATTTCTTAAAGCTTTTAAGAAGAAAAATCTCTGAGCAGATATGTGCACATGATTCATTTGGCAAAAGCACTCAGCCAACTTCCCAGAGGGGAACTAAAATAATTTCCACATAAAAGTAAAGTAAATAGTCTGTGTCTTGTTCATCCTATCAAGTATTATTGACTAGTGCTGAGTAAGAGATCCGTGCAGAGCCTTGATGAAAGGTTGGCAACTCACCCCACTTGGTCTGGATTATTGCAGCATGGTTTTGTAATATTGAATTGCAAGGCTTTCAGTAATCTTCACAGGCTGTTCAACCTCAGCCACTAAGCCTAAACTAAAATGTTTAAAAACTGCAGTTCACGCTCTTAAATACTCTGTAAGAACCGGAGACAATTTCAATAAATGTTAGGCTCTTCCTGTTAATGTGCAAACCAGAAATTACCTCCTCAGATCAGGCTGAAATGTTCCACTGTGGTGGTATTTGAGACTAGTTATATTTGGCTCATCTTTGTTCCAGATCCAGTTTTACAACTACCAGATGACACCCCAATGAAACATCAAAGCAGCCATGAACGGTTGCATGGAATTGCTCTCTGAACGATGTATCCAGTGAGGTACAGAGCTCCCACGCTGGATACGAAGGAATTTTGACCATAGGGCAAATGCAGCTTTCATCTTTTAGACATCACAGCAGCAGTGCAGCACAAATTTTTGCTTTCATTTAAAAAAATAAAGTAAAAAAGCTGTTTATCAGGGCTTTTTTTCAAGATCGTTTCCTAAACTATCTTGAGCCCTTCTGTTCTTTACTTAATAGTACATTTGGGAAAATAGATGAACAAGAAACAGTCTTTCTGAATAAAATCTAAAATTATTTCTTAAGAGATTTTTTCTGAAATGAGAATGAAAGCACTTTAGAAGCTTCTGAGTGTTTAAGTATTAGCAATAAATTTTTGGATTTGCAAGAGAAGCTAGTTGGATGGAATGAATACATTTTCATCCCTGCGTTGAAACATGAAGTCCCCATTTGTGCAGTGTTTTTTCTTGATCAATCATGACAAAATTAATCCAATCTGGATGCTGAATCTAGATCTATAAATATATTTATTATAATATAACAAGAACTTAACAGTAAACATAAACTATATACAATACCATTACAGATAACCCTGTTTTTAATATTATTCACAGAAATAGCCAGTTTTGTTCCAGTGTGAGAAATGAAGAAATAAGCTAAATTGGAAATGTCGAATGTGTTTCAGTCTTGTTGACAGGTAGCACCTCCTTTGGAGGTAGACACACACCAACACTAAAATTAGTCCTGCCCCAGGCAGTTAGAAACTTGTGCTCCAATCTTTAGGTTCACACTTGCACCCTGTTTGACATAAATACTTTAAATGACATACTGGTATATAATTTTGTTGTGCTTATTATTTTTCTTTTCTTTAAAGAATAAATAAAACAACTGCATAACAAAGGCTGGAACCTCACTGTTAAAATGAGAGGCTTGAGTCACCCTATAGCTTGACTCAGCTGACTTGAGCACATTTTCTTTAAATACTGCAAGATACAAATGTCTTTATTTTTTTTTAAATTTTATTTTATAAATGATTATTAATAAAATAAGATGATTAGCTAACCATCTGCATTGATTTCCCCAAAGCTGTAGGCAGACCTCCCTCCATATAAAAAGGCTACTGTATTTGGTATGAAATTCAACTAGATATTCAATGCAAGATCTCACCCACACCCTGTACAGGACCCTCCTTCTTGAATTACTGGTATGGCATTTGGGATTTGAGTCTGCAAAGGCAAGTATGGCAACTTTTTTCCCTCTACTTGGAAGGAAACCAGACAATCCGTAGCTTGGGGTTACTTCCTACTGGTGAATTTTAAGATTCTTCCCCTGCCCCCTCTATGTTACCCAGTCCATCTCCCATTTGTTTTCCTTTTATGTATAAATTTATAAAGAATTTCCACATCACAATGCTCTCTGGATAGACAATATTTTAATATATATAAAAATATAACCCCTGTGCTGTGCATATACTTACAACTCTACATAGTAATAATTTGAAGTCTCTTACACTGGGCTTAAATCTATGCATTTTTCTACCATGGGCTTTAAACTCATGTGTTTAAAATCTGTAAATAAGAAGTATAAGGCTTCCACACCTAGGAAAGGAACTTGAAAAATAAAATAAAAAAAACTTCTTAGACTTTACATAAAAGATAGTGGCGTGTATCCCAACCTAAGGGATTTTGGTTGAGAGCCAAAACCAAGTGCGTGGCCACAGGAGGCATCTTCTGTGTTTGACGGACACGTGGCCAACCCACCCCGCGCTGTGCGTTTTATGTGATTCTAGCCAGAAGTGAAGAGTGGGTTTATCAGGAGAATGCCTCTGGAATCCAAACCATTTCCATTCTGCACTGCGGGAATTGAGCACTGCCAAGTGCATCAGCAGAAACCCGGAGGAAAAGGTTTAGAAGCCCCCCACCCCCACCGTGGGCACAGCCACATGTGCCCACATGAGAATCACTAGGAGCAGAAACTCATCCAGCCCAACAGACCTTTTGTTTTCATCATTTTACATGGAATTTATTACCAAGGGCTATTCTTCTCCCTAGTCCCCACCTCACCCCGCTTTTGGGCTCTTCTCTAGAGAGCTGAAATATTTGTTTGATCTGATGGAAGACTGACATCAACGTAAGCCGTCTATCACACAAGATTTCTCTCAGTCATTGGTATTGAAAAGTACGTATTAGAAACAAATGTAGGAATCAAAGTGGTAAGGACACTTTGACCTTTCAAATAGATTGATGCCTAAAGTGTAATAGTAAAACTAATCTGCATGGTTATTCCAAGAATCAAGCTTGAGCTCTAAAGTAAAATGCAGATTATTTTTTTCCTCTCTTCCCCAGCTTAAAAAATATGAGAAATTCTATTGCACCTGGGTTGACCAAAAGCCGATGTCCAGAACAAGTGCCACTATAACATCTAGTGACACCCTTGCATTATTAAGTTACAATATCTTACATAGCACGGAGCTCTCTGCTCCTTGTTCACCAAAAGGTGAGGATGATTTTTCTACATTCAATGTAGACACTATTCAAGACTTTAGAGCAATATGTTCACTGGCTGGCTTTGCTGCTTTTGTTCCTTAAGTAATAGTATTCCTCTTGCCTGCTTTCAGCAGGTACAAACAGTTCTCCATCCAACTCCTGGGGAACATC
The DNA here is from genome assembly GCA_013397195.1 of Hylia prasina. Lineage (NCBI taxonomy): Eukaryota > Metazoa > Chordata > Aves > Passeriformes > Sylviidae > Hylia > Hylia prasina. The sequence continues at coordinate 1,096,102 of VYXD01005452.1, forward strand.
AGCCGCTCTGAATGTACTTCTTGATTGCTACGCAGCCGTGTCGGAAAACGGGGCAGGGCATATTTGGTAGAAGTGTCCAAGTATTTGTTTTAGGGTCATAGGCTTCCATGTTTCCCAGGGCAGGTCCTTCGCTGCTCACGATCCCACCAGTAGCATAGATTTTTCCATCCAGAACCACAGCACTATGTTTTCCAAAAGAAAAAAAGTTAGATTGAGTTAGTTGTCTTACTGAAAAATTTTGGTTTTAGGCTTAAAACAAACCCATCTTTTATTCCAATGGGTAAACAATGATTACATCTTTCGTTCTTATCTCTATAAAGCTGTGTGGGCATTTCTCTTCTCTCTCCCTTTCTCTCTCCAAAATTAATCCTTTTTGTGTTCCTGCCAGGTAGGTAACTGTTGTCTCTAATGTAAACAACAGATAAAAGTCCAGGTAAGATGTTTCTCCAGCCCACACATGGGATCTGCAGCAAAAGCAGCAGGGTGGTGTGTCCCTGTAATACCTTGCACATGCAAAACCAATCCACGCAATTTGGTGTTCCCACCACCTCAGCTGGAATGAGCTCTTACTTCAAGTTACTCCTTTAATTGTTAATGAATGCTACAAAATGGGGCGTAAAAATATTCAAAATATGTTCTGTTGCTTCAGCCCCTTCTGTGGTTGTGCCCTGGGCATGGAGGCCTGGAAATCCTGCTATGTCCTTGTGTACCCCAGAGTTGTCCATTGGAGTGTGGATCTGAGGCACACAGATCTGATAGTCAGGGCTGTGCAGCTAAGGGAATGACAGGGCAGATCTTTGTTGGCATCTAAAGAAGACAAAAAACCTTACTGCTTTCCTAAAGTGGAAGTGTTTGACTTCAGATACCTTATGTAAATCAAGACTAATGGGGCTGGGCTAATCCCATGGTCCATAGGCTCCTGGTAAGAGGGAAGGTGCACAGGTGTGGAAGGTATTTGAAAGAAAAATTGCCCCTTGGTCTCATCTCTTCTTCTTCCTTCCACTTTATGCCTTGGCCTCTTGAGCAATGGTGCACATGGCAGGACACTGCTTTGGACTGGTGAGGATGGGGCTGGGCTCCCATGTGTGCATGTGGAAATGGCAGAGCCTGGCAGAAGCATCTGGGTGGGAAAAGCCAATGCAGGGCCTGCTGTGCCACCTTCCCACTGTGTGGGAGAACCCAAAATTGGGGTTGTCTGCTTTTCATCTGCCAGGAAGCCCAAATTTGCCTTCCAGGTTGATTTAAAGATGTTGTTCATCTGGATGGGGTTGGCAATGGTGTTTCTGGTGTCTGGGTCCATTTGGAGAGCAGCTGATGAATGATTGTGTTTGGGAAGGAAAATGGAGCCTGCCAAAGGACAGCAGGGATAACAACAGAGACGGGATGATGAGAAATTAATTGCAACCAAGAAGGCAGGCTAGATCTAACAAGGTGGGAAAGTGTACTGATCCTCTGGGCTTGGTAAAAACAAAGTAATTTTGCCTGGCTAATTTTGAAGTAGTGGGAAGAGGAAAGATAAAAAAGTGATAAAGGCAAAAGCCAGAGAGCACTGGAAGACACGGGATGAACTGAGACTAAAATGGCACTGACAATGCCACGTGCTTTTGAAGAACACAAGACTCTGATGTCCTTGTGGAGAAGCAGAGCCTGAGGTTAAAAATAAACTCACAATGACAACAGTGAGGACTCAAATAAGCCTAGTCCCTGGGTACCGCCAGGAAATAGGAAATAATGAGAATCTTGTCAAAATAACTGTTAATCTGAAAGGAGGAGGAAGGAGAGAGAGACTTGAAACACTTGATTAGAGCCTATCCACAAATCAGCAGGGCTGGATGATGCATAGCCCAGGGTCCTGAGGGAGTTTGCTAATGAACTTACTGAACCATGGGTAATTATTTTTCAAACGTCAGGGAGAAATGGGGAAGAATAAGGACTTGAGTAAAGCAAGTGACATCCTGAAAGATGGCTTTGAAAGAGAAGGAGCCCACCTCCAAAAGTGCCAGAGCTGGTGGCAGAGGGGCACTGCCTGGCAGGAACTCCTGCCAAGGCTCAGTCCCTGTGCTCAGGAGGAGGCAGAGGTAGCAGGTAGCCACTGGAGAGCAGCTGAGCAGCCAAGGAAACCTTCCCAAAATGGTCTAGGTCTGGGCTCCTCCCCAGCCCATGCTCTGGATCTGGGGTTACAGCGAGTGGGCAAGTGCTGCCCTTGTTCTCTGGCACCTGGGCTACAGCCCTGGGAAGAATTCCTGCCCAGCACCTGAGACAAGCAGCTCAATCCTGTACCTTCCCATCATGGTGCTAATATAGTGGGGAAGAAACGGATGCTGAATTCCATCCTCTGGAAGACTGTATGAATTTTAAATGGAGATTAGAGCAACTTGTGCTCCCTTGGTATGCAACTCCTGTAGATAAGACTGGCATAATGCTTAGCTCATGAGTCATGCCTGAGGTTAAGCAAAGCAGTGAGCTGCTCCTGCCATGAAGAAATAGGCAGTTCTGAGCACACAGTGAGTCCTCATATGTACAAGGAACTTTGGAGACATTCAGGCATCTCTGGGGCTAAAGTGGCAGGTAGGTGCTTAAGATAATTAGGAATTTAATCCTAAATTGCTGCTACTTTGTAGTATTAGGACAATCACTGTTAATTTCTGGGACCTTAGGGAACAGAAAACTCAAGTGGGTTCTAAAATATTGAGAAAACTGACTGGAAACGAGTATGCTCATTGCTTTTTCTTCTTTACTGTGACAATATTTCGTTTCTCCCCTCCCTTCCATCCCATCAGCTGTAAAAACATCGTTACCAAGGCTGACATACAAAGAAAGAAATAATTACAATAATTAGAATGCGAGTTTATTGCTTGGTGCCATTAATCCTGAGAGATAAAATGATTACAGGCTGTCAGAGCCTGGGAAAGAAAGAAGGAAGGAAGGAAACTCTGTGCCAGAGAGCCTTGCTGCAGGGACACAAATCCTAGTGGCTTTGGGGCAGTGACTTCCCTGGCTGTGGAGCAGCCTGACCTCCACCTCTCCAGCAGAATGCCTGAGGAGAAGGTAAATTCAGATCACTTCAGCCACTCCTTCCAAAAAAATGAGTTTCAGCAAATTATTACTGTGCAGGCTAATGAATGACCCAGCTTTCTACTCCGCAGGTAATTACTGCTGTTCACTAGAGGGGCTTTTCCTGCCCTATGACTGATTCTCCTGAGGTGCCTGGGCATCTCTCATTTCCCAAGCAATGCCCAGGGTCAGAGGATCATGCTGCACCTGTCCTGTGACACTGCCATGGGTTGTCTGATCCATCTGCTGACCTCCATGAAGCTCTGGATCACACTCCCAGGAAAATCCCAATGAGGCTGAGGTGTGCCAAGGGATGGTGGGGACCTGACTGGCGTGCTTGTGTAATCTAAACACCCTTTACATCTCTTCCCTGCCTATCCACCTTTCAGTCCTTGCCCAGCCCGAGCAAATGGCAGAGAAGGTCCCTCTCTGACAGCTGCCTGGTAAAGGACTTGATGGACAAACTGAATTACTGAACCAAAAAATCAAAGAATAGCCCAGGCAGGAAGGGACCTCGAAAGATCATCTGGTCCAACCTTTTGTGGGAAAGGGACACTAGTGGTGGGATTATCTTGCATCCTGTCCAATCACATCCTGAAAACCTTTGGTGATAAGGACTCCACCACATCCCTGGGGAGGTTGTTCCAGTGAATGATCTCACTGTAAAAAATTCTTACATCATGATGAAGCCTCTCTTTGTGCAGCTTGTACGTGTTGCCCCATTGTCTTCTCCCCATGGCTTCTTGTCAAAAGAGAGCTTCTGTCCTCCTTGTAGCTGCTCTTTTAGTGCTGGAATGCTCTGTGAGGGTCCCCTGAGCTGTCTCTTCTCCAGGGAGAAAAGACCCAACTCTTTCAGTCGTCTCTCATCAGGCAGGCTCTCTAGCCCTTTGATCATCTTCACAACCCTCCTCTGGACCCTCTCCAGTATATCTGTGTCTTTTTTGAACTGTGGGAACCACAAGTGCTGCCTGACAAGAGCTGAGTAGAGTGAGAAGATGAAAGTCTCCTGATGGGCAGTAAGATTTGGAAGCAGAGGATGTCACTGTCTTTTTTCCATATATTTGAGAGCTGAATGCCTGGGTACTCTTGCTCCAGCACTTTTCTCTCCCAATGACATACTGGACATATCAAGCAGTGGGACTACAAGAAAAGTTAATTTTATTATTGCTTTAAAGTTTCCTGCTCAGTCCTAAAGATCACATCAGCCGCATCAGGAAATGTTAACAAATATTTTTTTAACATTCTGTCTTATAATTCTCAGGGTTGCAAAAGATATGAAATGGCTGAATTAGTGTATTGTTTTGACTGCCTGAAGCCGAGTATCTTCTGAGGCTTCAAACAATGATCTTCTCCCTCCTCATTCCTGGCTATGCATGCAGAAGCACACATTAATTTGGAGCAGTTCCATGATATTATTGAGCATTATCAGTTAGGTTGACACAGCATCTGCTTAAAAGAAGGGGAAAAAAAAATTCCCTGCATTTATTAGTGGATGAATTTTCCTTCCTGCCCTAAGATTTCAGGAGGGTTTTATTGGAGGGGGAACTGAATGATGCTGTTGGGATTCTTGGGGTTGTCCTGTGCAGGCAGGAGTTGGACTTGATCCTTGTGCATCCCTTCCAACTCAGGATATTCTGTAATTCCAGGATGCTCATCAACTGGATGGAGCTGGTGTTAGGAGCAGGGAAGCCTCCAGGGTCCCAGCGCCTGCAGGGCGTGGCTCTGGGCAGTGCCAGGCAGAGCTGTTTTTAAGTTTTCTTTTAAACCAGGCACCTTCCTGAGACACCTGCACGGCGGTTTGCGGTGCTGGAGCGAAGGGCATTGCTGGCTCTGTATCCATGGGTGGTGGCAGTCAGGGAGCCAAAGCGCTGTCCCCTGTTTGGTGGCAGTGCTGACAGCCCCAGTGCTGGCAGCCAGGTTGTTATGTCACACAAGGCTCCAGCTCGGGTGGCCGTGTCGCGCTGCCAGAAGTGTCATCTTTACAATGAGATGGATAAATGAGGGTCCAGATTAGTCATGGTCAATTAGGAGGATATCATGCCCCTTCCTGGAGCGGGATTATTAGTGTGGGTGTTTTGGCCAAGCTCCAGTTATATTCTCCCCTACTCCGCAAGCACTTTCCCTTGCTAATGATCCAAAACCATCACGTGGCATCGTTACTTGTTGCTGAAAACCAGCAGTGCTTTACTCCAAAGTCCACAGCAAATCAGTAATGGCCTGAGTGCTCTGTCTGTATCAGTTATGCTTTAATGACCACCACAATCCTACATATCATCAGCTCCTACAGAAATTACTGCCAGTAGTCTGGTGCAGCAGTTCTCACTGCTGTCTGTGGAGCACAGCCCCACACCTATGTCTCCTTCCATCCAGGCTGGCAGGTTTTGGTTTTCCCTTCCGGACTACAAACACCTCCAGCTGCAAATGCTGCTCGCTGAACACACCAACGTTCCTGCCTGTAGGTTTGGGAAGCACATGGCCATTGAACAAACCTGCTCCCTAATAGTTGCACCTGGGAATATCCATCCAAACAAGCTGTGCTCCAGTCCCTTCCTGGAGTTACCTTGAGCTGTGTTAGGCAGAAAGGAGCCAGCCTGGGGAGGCTGTAGCTGGTGCTGTAGGTCAGCAATGCCTGGCAGGTCAGTACAGGAGGCACCATGCTTTGCTGTTCAAAAACAAGGCCTTACTTGAAAAGAAAAGGTGGGGTGGGGGTGTATGTGTGTGTAAAATAATCCTCAAACTGACCCTGGTTTTGTGCTGTTCAGCCTGAGTCAAAGTTTTATTAAAGATTTCCATTCAGCAGAACCATCTAATAAATCTTACTGGTTAGCAGTCAGAAGAGGAGGAAGAAAATGCTTTTCTGGTGTCTGTTGGGAATTGCTGGTACTAAATTAGCTTCTCTGGAATTATTGCTGGCACCACCATGCTGCTGCTGTTGCCCCGTGGAGGCTCTCTGTAGCACAAGCCTGTTTGCACGCTGCCTGCATCCTAAGCAAGCAGAATATGGAATTTTTAATCATGCACAGGAATGCATTTGGTATTCTTTTCACTTGTGGAAAAATAAACCCTTGAAGGGCACTGCAGGAAGGGAGAACTCCTGCCTGCAAAGGGAGGCCTTGCCATGCTGAAGGGGAGGGATATCTGCAAGTCTGTTTGGAGGGAGGTGTCTGGCAGAGCGAGGTGTCATCGTCTCATCCTGACTTTTCATTCTTGTTGGCTGCTGTCCCCCATCTCAAGATCCTGCAAATAAACAGGGGCTACCAAACTGGGACAGCGTGTGTGGCAAAAAGCTCACACATGCCTGATGTTTGGGAAATGTCAAATATTTCCCTCACCTGATGTGTGGAAGGTGTTCAACCTCTCAGTGAATTTTAAAATGCTTTGGGCCTATTATAGCTCTTTTCTCATTTAGCACCATCTTTCAAAGGGTTAATTCTACATCAGCATGAATTTCTTATTGACTTCCATCAGGCTGGGCTTAATCTGAAAATGATCCTCAATTTGCTCTTCTGTTGATTGTGAGCTGGAGACCCAAACCATTTATTTTTCATTTTTCATTAAAAGTAATTTAACTTGATATTAAAACCATTTGAACGGACCTTTAGATTTTCACAGGCAGGGAATGTCACACACATTTCTTTTCCCTCTGCTTGAGGCTATCATGCTGCCTCATCACTAACATGTAGAAACAAAGCAGATAAAAATAAAAGTGATGCGGTCAAGATTTTTCCCAGCAAATTCAGTATTGAGTTATTCCTGGTGAGAGGAGATCAATAGCATGCAGTTAATTTTTAAGTTGTTTATGTTGCTGCTTTTAAACCATGTTTTTTGTGATCCATGCTAATGAGTGGAATGAGGAATTTATAGATTCACAGGCTAAGGTCAGAAGGGACTTCTGTGCTTAGTTAATCTGAGCTCGTGTATACACAGGCCATGGACGTTTCCCCAGGCAGTATCTCTCCTGGAAACGTATCTAATCTCCTCTTAAAAACAGCCAGTGTTGGTGAGTTTACCCCCTCCCTTGCTGCTTCGCTGTTTAATTATCCTTGCTGTTGGAAAAGTGCTTCACTTCAAGGCCAAGATGTGCAACCTGACTTTCCAGCCCTTGTAACCTGCTACGCCTTTGTCTGCGAGACTGAAAGCTTCTCCATTTGCTCCCAGTGATCAAGTCACCTCTCAGCCTTTCTTTGATAAACTCCTTGAGTTTCATGTCAAAGGTGTGATTTGCAATCTGGGGTCATTTTGGCAGCTTCCCTTTGAACTTCTGCTGGTATTTTCACATGCTGATGCAGGACCCAGGACTGCACTCGTCTCCCAGTGCCGTATGCGGCTGGGAGACCCGCTCTGCCCAGCTTCAGCTTGTTTTCATTTTGGAGCTGGGGCTTGTTTTATATCTCCAATGTTGCACTGACCTTTTAGCCAGAGCATTGTGATGCGAGCTCATGTTGTGCTGCTCTGAGTGATCTTCTTTATGTCCTCCTCTGAGAGCCTGGCTTTCCAAGGGAGCAGGAGCTATGAGTGTGCTTTCTCCGTGTCTTACTTTGTATTTAAAATACCACGGCTGCCTTGAGACAGTTCAACTGATATATTCAGGGAACTGATAAAATAGCTCCTTCTGTAATATTTTGTACCCAGTAAGTGTTAAGCCCCCTGCAGCCTTTATCAGGAGAGATTTTCTATTACCTGGATTGTTGATAGGTGTATTAAACAGCGTTGAAGAAGAGGAAATGCTTGCTACCAGTGGCCTTGCTCAATGATATCTTCTCATTAACAACTACATTTTGAGATCTGTCAGTGAAGCAGATTTAATCTCTCTATCATGTGCCTTGTTAATTCCATATAATGCCAGCCAAATAGCTTGGAGAAACTGCAGTATATTACAGCATCACAGTTGTCTTTAGCAGCCAGACGTGTTGTATTACAAAACAAAACAAAGAACCAGGCTTCCCAACACCTTCGGCAGACTTGGCAGTGTCAGGTTTATGGCTGGATTTGAGGACCTTAGAGGTCTTTTCAAACCTCAGTGATGCTATGACAACAGGGTGGTTTAACAAACCTCATTTTCCAGAGAAGTGCACTGATTGATCTTCATTATTTTATTAGCATCTAGTTATTTGTTGATGAAATCTCAAATTAACCACTCTGGTATTTTGCAGAGGACCAACATGAGGCTAAGTGAGACCACTTACCTTGATGCTGGTACTTTGCAAAATTAATTGCTGCACTGAAATTCTCCTTTTCACCTTTTCAAAATACAGAAACACTTTGGCAGTGCCCTGATCCATCCTCAACTTGAAAAGTTATTAAAAATCAACATTAGTGATTCAATCAGCTTCTCAACAAAGTCTCTAAAGACACCTGTGTCTAAGACAGCTGGGTTGCTGGATCTGAGAATATAATTTCAGAGTACCCATCTTTCTTTGCCGCCAACGAGTGACTCCTGTTGGGCCCTCACAGCGGAACACAGAACCAAAGCTCCAAATACAGATGAGAAACACTCACTCTGGGTGATCTGTATTTTACTTCATCAGTCTCATCAGCAGTGGTTTTATAACTGATTCAAATTACAAATTTGATCCCCAAAGTTTTTAAGTGCCTTTGTTTTTACTCCCATTAGGCCTCAGCACTAGTTCCCTCAGCCTCCTGTCGCATCAGCTACATAGGTTAAAAACATATTTGTTACTGCTGAACCCAAATCTTCCTACTTCGCACACTGTTTTATTTAGGTTTTGTCACAGGCTTTACATGTCTTTGGGCTGGAATATTTTTCCTTGACTGTTTTCCAGCGTGTTCAAAAATCTTTGAAATGATGCCTTTTTTGCTTTCAATTATATGTATTTTTTTTGGTGACCATTCCACTATAAATGTAGGTTTCCTGTCCCCTGTTGCTTTAGGCATTAGAAAAAAAATCATCTAAAAGTTTGAAGTTACTTTTTTGTGGATGGGTGGCAAATTCTATTTAAACAAAGCCAGTCGTTATGGTGCCTAAGCACTAGGGAATATTTAGGTCACCAGTTCACTTTCCTTGGTCATTCCATTCTCCAGGCTGAAGAGCAAAGCATCCCTTCATGTTGGAAACCCTGGCAAGTTTTCAGCTGTTGGCTGAGGTGCTCAACCAATAGCTGAAATCAGCCATGCAATTTCTCTTGTATATTTAACAGATTCTTGTTACTTTTTACAAACCCAAGATGTTCAAAGAGCAGCTCATCCCTGTCTATGATGGATGGGAACATGCAGAAACGTATCAAATGTCCAAGTCCCTCATGTTTCATTTTACAGCTTAGGGCTCTAATCCTGAGTTGTATTGGACCCATTATTTCTGGTTTCCAGGAGAAAAATATCATTATATGCTGACTGAGCACTGCACTCCTCATCCTGGTTTGCCTCCTGCTGGAGTGGAGGGATTAGGAGGATGTGTCCTTAGAGCAGGAGAACAAGGCAGCAGCCACTGGGATGGAGCTGGCTCGGGACAGAGCTGGTGCTCCGATCCCTCTGCTTACAGCAATATCTGCTCCAGCAGCCAAGAGAGGGCACCTCTTAAATTAATAAACGGAAGGGGAATAAAGCAGAAAATGAGGAAAAAGAACAGCAGAGAGAGAAAAACTGAGCATGATTTCTTAACAGGCATTTTCTCATGTGCATTGAAGTGAAAGGCTAAATCCAAGTTAAAAAATTGGGGTGTTTTCCAACAGTAGGATGGAGGCCAGGGACACCCCTGGAGCAAGGTGCAGTTGGCTGAGTATTTGGAGGATGTGGGTCTGCTGTGGGCCCTGCTGCTGCCCCATTACTGCTCTTGCACCCACCCCAGCCACTGTTTTGTCGGGACAGTGCCTGGCAAATCCCCTCCACCCTGCTTGGCTCAGTGCCTCAGGGTGCTGCTGCATCAGAGATGGATAACAAACGCTCACCTGGTGCCTGTGGCAGTGTCTAGAGACCAGCTATGGCTTTTCCAGGGAAGCCAGCAGCTCAGCCCTTCCCCAGCATGGGAATCTGCTCTGTGAAGAGCTGGCTGTGCAGAGCCCAAAACAAGCCCATCTTTGAGTAGCAACCATGTAAAACTATTTAAAAGGCCTTTGAGTGCTGCCAGTACCTGTAATGGCTGCCAAGTTTTATTTTTGTCAGACAATTTGTGAAATTTGTTCAACTTGTGACCACAATCAGGGAAGCGAGCCCGAGAAGCAATCACAAGCACCTAATAAATAATAGCAATTAATATTGGTGTTTGGTGCTTACTCAGAATTCTTTTACTTTCAAGGATCTTTTAGCTGGTTAGCAAAAACGTTCCACATTATGGTGGTCTCTCCTACAGAGGGTATTTATCATCCTCCAGTTGCACAAGGCAAACTGAGAACAGCATTCCTGTAATCACTGGAGGAGCCCAACACACATCCCTCCCCATGATCCATCGTGCCTGAACGTGAGGAGACACGTGAACCATAACAGACTGCTTAATGTACATTTTGGGAAATGCTGTGTGCCTGAGCATGTACAGAAAAGAGATGAGGAAAATCCCCAAATGGTTCACACCTCCCTTCCCCTCTCCCCTTCACTTGTAGTAGCTTATTTATCAACAGAAAATGTTAAGGCACCGGTAATTCCATTTTAATGTTTTTTCTCACCTGCAGAACTGCCTGGAGTGGTTCATGTTGGGACCTGCTTTAATATTGCCTTTCTCTGGGTCATAGATGGTGGTTGCTCGTGCATAAGCTCCTCCAAGAATAAAGATGAACCCATTGAGAGTGACTGCAGGAGCATATTTGTTATCTGTCAATGGAAAGCAACACTGAGATCAGTTTTAGGCTCAGGTTTGGAGACTGTTTTTTTATTTATACATTCCCCTTATTTATAGATAAGTCACGTTTCTCTAAACCTCCAAGGCTAGGGAAAGAAAAATGAGGAAACCTTTCCTGGTTTTGTTCTCCTCTCTCCAAGTTCTCAAAGGCACTTTTAAAGTTCATCACTTCTTCATCTTCCAGTATGTGCCTCCCTCTAAACTGGTAAAGAACAATTATCTTCTCCTGAAGCCTAATGGAGTCACCATCAAAGTTCCACAGTTGCATATGAAATTAAGATGTCAAATTGTTTCTGGATTTTGAATTGCTGCAAATTTTAGCTCAGATACTTCCCATGCCTGTGCAGCAGCTAAGTATAGCAGCAACCCACAGCACAGAGACCCCCTTAATAATATCCAGTAGTTGATACTCTTTTATATTGTGCTTTTGCTTGTGGGAAGGTCACCCACGCAGTTCCAGAAGATTTTCTGAGACCTCATTTCACCTTAATCCATCTCATAAATTCACCTGCATTTTCGTTTTCAGATATGTGTGTATCTCCAAGCAGTCCTGTAATTTAGCAACAAACTGTGAGAGGTTGGGGGGTTTGAAATTAAGCAAATCTCTCATCCTGAGTCAAGTTCAATCAGATTTTCTGAGGATGCTTTAAAATTCTTGTTAGCTACGGCATTATTAGAAATATTAGTAAAACTAATCATAAATTATTGAATAAAATAATTCCAATCTAATTAGTTGGCTTGTCCCTTATGCTGCTAGCACGCCATATGCACATTATTAAATATGAGCCAGTTGGGCTGAAATTTCTCATGATGATGTCTGTCTTGATGAGATACAGTTTTTTAATCAACATTTATGTGAAACCAATCAGCAGTGTCTGGGAACAAAAGATGGGAAAATACATTGCTTTGAGTTAAAATAAGCCTCACAACCAGTTCTCTAAGGGGCAGATAGCTTAGCCCTTTGGGTTGTGAAGTGCATGTTTCCTGGGGGGCCATCCTGGGGTCAGGGGACACATAAAAATTCTCCATTTGCAGCTACAAGTTAAAGCCTTTCCAAAATCTGCATTTTCATATGCTCAGGAAAGGTTGATCCCCCTGCATCTCCAACAGGAACCAGACTGGACATAGTCCTGCTGGTTTCAGCCCCTGCAACCTCCTCCCAAGGGGATCTGCAGGCAGAAGCTGGAGAGGAGGTGAGATACCATCTTTACTGTGCTCCTACATCTGTGGCACCAGCCTCTACATAACACCAAAGGGGTTTATATGTTCCTCTCAAGTGTACAACATTATTGTAAATTGATCTGTGTTCTTTCAGGAACACAGAAAAGAATGGGCTTAAACCAGATCCAGCAGCTTTGTTTTGGAATTTGCTTACCTCTTGCATGGTGTGTTGTAACCCTGAGGATCTTGTAAAACTACCTTATTCCATTAAATATTTAACAGAGATTTAATTTGACAGGAGTTAAGCAAAAGCTGATGAACATCTCCAGAAGAGAGATGATCTCCTTAATTGGGGATTCAACTGGTAAAACTAGAATGAAAAGAATGGTTTTCTGCTGTCTGCTTCTGTCCCAGCATGGCCATGGGGTGGTCTGGCTCAGTTCATCCCACCCCACACTGGCACATGCCCAGGGGGACGTAGAGGGACCATGCACCCAGCAGGGAAACAGACAGAACCCATGTGATGGGTTAAAGTTGAGCTCCTGCTATGCTGAGTATCTACAGGCATATGTCACAAAAGCACGGCTGTATTAGGAAAATGTCACTGATCCTTGGGAACAGATGGGAAGAAACTAATTCATCCAGAAAATAGAACAAGGAGTATTCAGTTTCTTTGCAGTGCCACTAAGCCACTGTAATTCATCAGAAAGGCTTATCTGTCCTAACAACCCGGCTCGCATCCCTTTCCAAATCAGACTTGCATATGTGACATTTTTTCCACTTGACACTCACCAGAAATTTTCCATATTTAATTATCACATCGTCTTGGTTTTTTTCTTTTTTTTTCCCCTCTGACTAACACTGTTTTGCAGGAGAATGAAACTCTTGCATTAAAGAAAACCCCTCGGCTCCTAAATCTCACAGGGAAATTATTTGGGGCTCCCTCACGGCAGAAACAGTGACTTCTCAGGGGACTGAATCACTGACTTCACATTTCTTTTTGTTAAAGAACGAGAGGGAAACCCCTTGGGTATTTTTATAGTGACTTTTTTTTTTTTCCTTTTTGAATAGGCAGACAGTCTGATACTCTTTTTCTTCCTTTTTTAAGAGGCAATAGTGTTTGATTCTCATCAATTTTTCAATACATCTCCTATCTGTTGTCTTTTTACTGATTTTGTCTTTAGCTATAATTTCATAAATTGCTATCAAGTAAGTCTGAGACACAGAAACAGAAAAATCTTTGTTGTTTCTTTTATGAAGGGAGTTGTTCACAGGAAAGTATCTTGTTCCTGATGAAAATACAGCAAAAAGACATAAGGGACACTCCTCCAGACAAAGGTAGAAAGGAAGCAGTGTTGGGGTATTTTTTTTTTTTTTGTGGTTTTCTTTGTTACCATGGGGACAGAAATTGTTCATGGATACAGGGATTTTGGAAACCTCAAGTCATCATTCCTGACACCTAGGTTTGGATGTCCACCTTCAATCTTTAACCTTACTTCATCCCAGGTGCAACGCACACTCTTCCTCTGGTGGTGTCTTTTTCAGGGCTTGGTATGCTCATGCAAACTCTCAGGAGACTCCAATTTCTGTCACAGTTTGAAGTCCTTAACATGGTCCCAGTGCAAGGTTATCTGGTGGGGAACCTAGTTTTGCAAAAGCATCTTCTGGTTGGGCTTTTTGGTCAACGTGCAGCGACCTGGAGAGGAGGTGGACAAAGCTACTGGGTGTGAACATGAGCTTCTATGTGTCAGAGGCTTCTGTGGGCTACAGCAGGGGCACTGGGTATTTAAAAAGGCTGCTGGAGAAAAGATAGGGGAGAGGAAGCATGGAAACAGAGAAGCAACCTTCTTTCCTCTCCAAAGTCTTAAGTCTTGAGGTTGTTGGATACAGTAATCCATTTCGGGCTGGAAAATCATAAATGTGATTTGTCCAGGTCAGCAAACACACTTGAGATTAGAAGGCAGAATACATGTAAATGAAATAATAGGTAAAAGCTAATCTTCTCTGCAAGTGGATAACATGGTAACATCCCTCTCCTTTTCTGTTGCTACAGGAAGATAAGCCAGTAGTTCTATTATGTGACAGGCTACTGGAGGAAGGAGTGGACACTTCATGACAATCCTTGAGCCAGAGGCGTCCTTCACGTGGGGTTGATGATTTAACCTGCTGCTGTGCTCCTCAGGGAGGACAGGCTGCTGTTGGGATGTGTTCTTTGCTCTCACATCTCTCCCTACATTACATGGTCAAGTAGCACAATCCTGTTTTTCTTTCCATGATGGTCAGAGATCTTCCTCTGCCTTCCAGTAATGCACTCGGTCAGAGATTGAAGGGGCACTGCGATGAATGGCAGCAGCACTTCATATGGAAAAAAGCTATTATAACCAAGCCAGTTAAACATTTTTATGTTTAAACAGTGCCACCAGTCCAGGCAGAACTCCAACCAAATTGTCTCCAGGCAAGCGTGGGTGCCCGGTGGGGAGGTTGATGCACTTGATGGAGCAGATTAGAGAAAGGAGTCTGGTTAATACAAACTAAGCCTGCTTTTAATAATAAGTGCCTCTTCACCTTCTTGAACAGTCTGCAGACAAACTCAAGAATGGCATGGGCATAGGATAACCAGGAGACTGTGATCTGCCTGAACACAACTTGTGAGGCCATGGTGAAGCTGCTGCATGAACAGTAAGGGCTTGGATGTCACCCTGCAGGCTCAGAGCTCTCCTGGAGCTGATCTCTTCCAGATACACAGCTGGCTGCCAGCCCTATGGCTTCCCCAGTGACCCTTGAGCAAACCCTCCCTGGAGACCCCGAGGTTGAGTGTCCTCACTTGCAAACACCACATTTTGTGTATGTGTGCTGAGCATGGCACATGCCAAAGCAGGAGGCTCCACCTGCCACCCCAGGGCAGCTTTAGCATCAACTTTATGGGCACAATGTTGATGAACTAAAGAGTGCTGGAAAATGAACAGCCATGGAGATGAAGGAGAGGTAGGAGTGAAGAGGACACTGGATAAACAGCAACACAGAAATAATGACTTTGCAGGGCAGAGGACAGACAATAAGTAGGGAAACACTGAGGAGTGGAAAAAGTCATTCTAAAGGGAGCGCGTGGCATGTACAGAGGAGAAATGGGTGAGATAAAACTTCAAGCCTAGTAGGGTGAAAAATACTAAGAACTGGGCATGGGAACAAAAATACACTGAAGAATGAGATGAAATACTCATTGCTGTGGGACTTTCAGGTGAAAGCCAGCCATAATCCCCTACAAATACCAAGCTATTTACCTTGGGAGAGTGTGAAGACATATATCTGATTTTCCTTTCTTTGACTCTTTCTAAAGTCAAAAAATAAATTATTATTATTATTCATTTTAACCAAAATAAGCCATGGGAGAGTGCAGTAAAAATGCACAGATGCTTCTATTGCTGTTTTCGAGATAGATCTTGCATTCTTAGGTCTGTGATTGTCCCACTTTGGTCTGACATATCATTGCAGGAGTAAATGGTATGGTGAGGAACTAAATACTTGGATTAGAAACCAGAAATACTCACAGAACTGAGATCTCTGTTCTCTGGTTCTCACCAGATTTTAAAATTTAATAGTCATGGTAATTACATACTGTTTTTTTTTACAATCCAAAAACATTAATAAAAACTTAATTCCACTCTGACTGTTCAGAATATCAAAAAAACCCATATTTTAGTGCCCTGTCATGAAGGCACAATGTGAACTAAAAGGCAGTGACCAAGTAATTAGGCTTACTTAGAATCCCTGACTTCAGCATGTCTGTGGCCATCTTGTTAAATCAGACAAACCTCAGGAAGCTGGGCATGGACTACATTTTTAGCACAGCTATATAGGACAGCTTGGCCAGAAATGGAAAGGCAGACGCTGCAAGTACACAGCCCTGGTTCATTTACTCATGCAGGACTTTTGTTTTCACATGTAAAAACATGAGATGGGGATGTGAAATATGGTTTACTCTAAACATGGAGTGTGAAAGCCCTGTGAGGCTCCATTCTCCTAGTGACACCCAGCTGTGGGCTGCACTAATGCAGGAACATCTGCCCACTCCAAGGTGGGAAGGACTGACCGTGGGCAGAGGATGGGGGATTGAGGAAGGCCTTCTCCTCCCCAGATGTGGATGTGTGTGACCAACACTCGCCCAAAGGCTTCCAGAGCATGCAGTGTGTCAGTGAGCCTGGTGTCATCATACCTACTGCTCACAGGCATCCACGTCCCAACACCTCCTGACAGCTGAAGCATAAAGAATAAATGGGAACTGGGAGTGAATTCACTGCATATTCCTAGAAGGATTCCAGACAGAAGAGCAAGGGCTGAGCTGCATGGACTTGCTGTCAGTCCCCAGTCTGTATCTCCTCTGCACAGGCAGGATGTCAGTGTCCAGCCTGCTTCACCTCCACTCAGACTGGATAAAACATGAGCCATGATTGATGCCAGTGCTGCCTTGGGTTAGGCTGGCATGTGATGCTTTGAAAGAGATGGACCTTCTGGGTTCAAACGTGTGCCACGCTGCATTCAACTCACTATCAAAAAATACCACAGTGAACTGAGACAGGTGCTACTGGTCTAAAAATCTCCACAGACCTTGGCTGCTTTTAATACCTGCAGCTACTGTTGCATATCTGAGCATGCTTGAGGCATTTTTAAATAAACTGTTGTCCTATTTGAGGTCAAACAGGTTTCACTGATCTCTGGGGTGACTTTGTAAAAACTCACCATCAGACATCTCAGTTGCCTTAGCTCAGAGGTACACCTTAGGAATTCACAAATCAACACAAAAAGGCTCTGAGACTGTCAGAGGCACCCTGGCAGTGATCATGTCAGGATTGATCCCAGCTCCATTTTGCAAAAAGCTCCTTTTCCTTCCTCTTTCCTTTAGACTGCACTGTACCCAGCCCTGTATCCAGTTCTTGGGGGGATACTTTAAAAATACTGGTGACACTATGGTTTCTGTAGAGCTGGAGAAATGAAAATATATTTCCAACCTTCCCACTGCCTTGTAGTGAAGATCAGGTATCACACCAGCTCATATTCCCAGACATTCTCCATGGTGGTGGCATTTTTCAGACTGTGTTATTTTAAGTAACTTGCAAGTAAATTGACGTTATACTCAACAAAGAACTCCTTGTTTTATCATATATGTTATGCCTTTACCTTAACTAATGAACTTTGCTCACCCCAAGGAAACATAAATACCATCTTTTAACTTCACAAATATCTTTAATGTATTTTTGTACTATTAAGAAAAAATAGTACAACTCTATTAGAACGACGGCTGATGAACCCAACTCTGGATGGTTAAGATGATTTTTTTTAAGCACACATGGTGTTGATGTTTGCTGGACTCCAAGGAGCTCAGGGGCATTCCTAAGGGAATGCATGGGAGCGGCGGCAGCGCTGCCTGGGCAGGGCAGGCTGCAGCCACCGAACGCCAGCTCCTCGTGTGCTCACCTACCAGGAACCCCAGCAAAAGGGTTGGAATCATCGGAACAAGCTGCACAAAAAGCAGCTTATTCCAAGTTTCTAATTACGCTCAGGCCTTACCTGAATACCTTACAGCTGTCCTTCTATAATTACTTACTTGCTACTCCTATTGCTCTAAGGCTCACTAAGGAGAAGATGATTTTTTAAAAATGAAGTCACAGTTTCAACACAAATGGTGAAGCACTGGAACAGGTTGCCCAGGCAGGCAGTAGATGTCCCATCCCTGGAAACTTCAAGTCAAGTTGGACAGGGCTCTGAGCAAACTGAATTAGTGAAAGATGTCCTTGTTTACTGCTTAAAAGTGACCTTTAAAGGTCCCAAACCACTGTATGATTCTCTGAACTAGAAGGTGAAGGCAAACCACTCCAAAAGCAGCTTCTCTGCAATGACTGTGGCCACTTGGGTGCAGCCAGACCGAAGGCTGGCAGAGCTCAGTGCAGAGCAGATGACCCAGGTCAGCTGTTGCCTGCAGGAGCATCTTCGCCAGGCTGAGCGCTAAATCTCATTTCCAAAAGCAGCCTAAACATCCAGGGTGCAAGTTGCCACAGAAAGCAAGTAAACTGCAAACTTCTGAGTGCTGTTCTAATTCTGGAAGGAAGTCACCACCTCTGACATTGGCTGGTACATTGGAAAATCTGGTTTCTAGTCTTGCTTTTTATGTTTGGTGAGCTCAAGGGCTTCATAAACTAATAAACACAGTTTTAATAAACTACGTCTTGAAGCTGTCAGCCTCTGAAACACATATGCCTGTGGACACCATGGATAAATCCCAGTTCAGAATGCCTGTCACTTCCCACAGGACAGGCAGCATTTTAACAAACTCATGAGTGATAATCCACTACTTGAGCAGTGCTGTGAGCCCACATGGGACAACACACATGGGATGCCGGCACGAAGTTTCACTGCACTTGGAGATTTTTTAAATCTAAAATGGCTAATTGCTCATACCTAGTAATCGAATTCTCTTCTTTTGCCTTGAACTCATCACCTCTAGCTGGTAACTAGTCTGTATTAATGGGTGACAACTGCCTTCAGCAGAAATCCAGGCAATTGCTTCTCTGGTATAATATCCATGCATTCCTGCCAATGTGTTACAGGGATATAACAACTCCCTTTCCTTCTGCAGAGGCATTAAATACCTGTAGCACAGAGGTCTGCTCTGACACCAGGCATGGCTTACCAATCATCGGGGACTCTATGAAGCTCCACGAGTTGGTCTGAGGGACGTAGGACTGCAGGACCCCCGCGGCTCGGCCGGCCTCGTTCACCCCTCCAAAGACGTAGATCTTGCCCCCACACACGGTGGCCGCGGCCGAGTGCACGGCCTTGGGCAGGGGGGCGATGGTCTCCCACTGGTTGGTGATGGTGTCGTACCTGGGGAGGACAGCAGGCACAGTGAGCTGAGGTGAGCAGCACAGACAGGCACAGAAAGGCAGCTTGGCAAGCAGAAGAAAAGCAGAGGTGAAAATGCGTTTTCTTTTTTAACACCCTGCAAGTTCAGCCACTCAGTAAACGGTGTAATGAATGCTTTTCTCTAAGGTTTTAAAACATTGATAGAAGCCCAGAGAAAGCTGGTTCTGTTTTCTGTATATGCCTCTCAAATCTCATTATAGTCCAAGGTGCAGAAACTCGGGACATCTTTGTTGAGATGTCTTCCACTGATTAATTTCTTTTAATGACTATACAATGAGATTATTCTTGCTAATCAGTGAGGAGATATCCAATAGTGACTGTGGGCAGGCAACTGTTAATATACTTCAGTTGTTCAGCTTGTGGAACACATCTCACCTGCAACAATAATGCAACATGATGGCTCCTTTTACTCTAGTTAACTGACCAGCAACTCCCATTTTGTGCCAGAATAAGTTGCTTCCATTTAATTTTCATTGTGCAAACCAAGCTACTGTGCTTCATTTCAGGATGCTGCAACTGTTAATGCTGGAGTAAGATTTCACCATTGCATTTGTATTTGACATGAATCAAACTGAAAAGAGTATGCATGAAAGTGCTAAATTAGTTTTAAGGTCATCAGTATCTGATTTAATTAAGTCATTGACCATAAGGGATGTACAGTTAACAATCCATGGATGAAGATTCATTTGAGACAACATCACAAGTACAGGCATCCCTTTTTTTTAAGATAATGTGGCAGGGATCCAAATAGCTGCTCTAAAATGAATCTTGGAGACAGCGGAGAATAGTGTGATTTTTAGGTTTCTGTATTTCCATGTAATGACAGATGCAGTCAAACAGGAGTTTCCTGCGTAGTGATTTTTCAGGGTTGTTGACTGCCAGAACAGAAGCCCTCATCACCCATTCAGGGCTTTTTCTCTTAATGGCAGTGATATGCAATATGCAAAACATGAAATGAATTGATGAACATGAACCCATCTGCAAAATATGATGTGGCAACAAGGGAATTCTCCCTCTGTAACATGTCCCTCAAATTTTCACCACTCAAACTTGGGGAAAATAAAAGGGAGGAATGATAAAAATGGCATAAACAGCAGAAAATAATGTGCTTAATGAAAATGTACTTACGAGTTTCCAAGTAATATAACTGAAAGTAATTAACACACTCATAAAACTGAAGCAAAAGCAAGAGGGAGGCAAACTTTAACTAAAAAAAAAAAATAGGAAGGAAAGTCCCTTATAATGAGCATGGAGAACTGCCTTGTATGGTGCTCTAAATTAGTTACAGAGAAATTAAATTCATCTACAACAAGTGATCAAAGGGAAGAAATATAACAAGATTAAATAACACGGTGCTGGGAGCATTCATGGTGACACACCTTTCCTGGCTGATTCGTGTACCAAACCCGTGCCTGCAGATGCATTTTGACTGCACAAGCAGCTCCTCCAGGTAAGTCACCACATGCTGCATGTCCTGCACTCACCCACAGCACTTAGAGGGGGCAGCACTCACATCCATCTGAGCAGATATGCAAAAAAATCTCACATAATATAAAGTTTCACACATTGCTTTTGGGACATACTTTGCTAACTCAGCTATTGCAGTAATTGGTAATTTAATTCTTGATGTCTTGTTAAAAAATTGGCTATAATTGGTTATAGAATGGGAAAAACAACAGAGCTGAGAACTGACCTAGTGTTCCTTCTCTTGTTCCTCCTTTAAGACCAATCCCACCTGTCAACTGATACATTTTGTCTCACACCATCTACTCTGATTTAGCACCAGAACATTTGCAGGCAGTCAAAATGGTCTGAGATGGGGGTGGTGAGCAGCCAACTCCCTTCCCTCTTGCTGGCAAAAGTACCTGGCACACTTCAGCTCCCAAGACAAGGACATTCTTGACAACGACTTTCTGATTGTCCCAATATATTTTTGGGAAGAAGGGATTATATCCTTCACCTATACTGGGGGCTGGGTGTGGCTGAGGACTGCATCCTGGAGATGGAATAGGATACACTGGAGAAAACTTCAAATTACAAAAACAATCACCCTTTTTCTGGATGAATTTCCTTACTGAGACCTCAGACCCCACAGACCCCATTTTTAACCCACTTTCACTGCTCTCTGTTTATGCTCTGCAATGACAGATCTGATCTTTCTCCTACTGTCCTTCATCTCCCACTGAGAAACCAAAAATGATGAGTTTCACTTCATCTGCTGAAACCCAAAGGCTGAAAAATCTACTGGATAATACAGGTGCATGTGGTGAAGCTTAACCCCCTACTCTTTTCTTGAAGGTCATTTGGTTTAAAAAATTAGTGACCCATAAAGCAGGCGGAAGCAAGTCATTGTCCACCTAACCTGGGCATCTAATGTGGGTTTTACATGGGCTGCTCAGTCAAGCAACTCTCTTAAGTGAGTGTCGACCCTAACCCTGAGGCTGAAAGGGAGAAATTGATGCCTTCAAGGCTTCCAGATAGCTGCCCACCAAGTCCCTCCATCCCCCGGGAATTTATTCCTCCGGTTCACTCCCTCCTTGCAAAAAGGGTGGATTTGATTACTAGTCTGTTTTGCTTCAGTTCCCACCCACCACAAAGTTTGTTTCTTTTTCCCTGCTGGATTATAAAGCTGTGCGCTATCAAATCTCTCTCTTTCACATACGGACGTGCAGAAAATAATAAAGTCAACTCTTCACCTTCTATGGGATAAACTAAGTAGTCTAAGCTCTTTAAGCCTCTGCAAGGCAGGTTTCCATCATTTCTGTCTATCTCAAGTCAGCTCTTAATGTGTTCACACAAGGATTTGCACCAGATTAACTAAATTGGTTTAAAAATGAATTAAGGTGAACCTTTGTAACCTTCCAGGACAGAAAATACTGACACCTGCTTTACCTCCCTGCCCTAGGGCTTTTCCATCTGTTGTATCATCTCTGGCACTGCCATCACACCACGGCCACTGGCGCTCATGGGGCTCCTGGCTGCCTGTCACACCAGCCCTGCTCAAGGGCCAGCAGGGAGGAAACTGATTTAAAGAATAATGACTTTGATCTCTTTCCATTAGTCAAGCTTTGCATTCGAATCCCCTGTTTGAAGCCGTAGATGGAGACATAATGTGAGCTGGCTTCAAGCCAAGCAAAGGTTTTTCTTCCCTCTCCTCCACCGCTCCCTCCTGGTGTGTCCATGCTTGTCCTTGGCTGTGGGCCTACTGAGCCCATCCAGTTTGCTGAACTTGAATCCTCAAGGACATCTCCTTTCACACGAGTGACTCCTGGCCTGCAGTCCTTGCACGCTATGGACTCATGTGTGGTTTTTGCACACTTGCCCTCACGCTCCTTCCTCTGCCCAGCTGGTCCCCAGCCCTGCAGGACACGTGTCCTCACCTGTCATTCATGTGTCACCTGCACTGAGCACAGCGATCTCATCTGACCCTTGTGCACTCACTATCTGCTGATTTATGTATTATTTACACATACCTTATATGTTTTTAGATCTCTTATATATGTGTATATGCACATTATCTGTATATATAATATATATATATGTATGTATATGTATAATTTATATACCCACGATAAAACAAATGGTCTGAACCCCGCAGAAAATACAGCTCAGGCTTGAAGAGAGCACATGCAGAAATAAAACTTTGCTGGTTTCCACAACTCTCCACTCTTAGGATTTCATATGTGGGACTGATCTTCCCCTTCATTCATTTCATTCAACTCCTCCTTCCTTACTCTTTCCCTACCATCTCAGTATTAACAGCAGAAAACCCTTCATTTCAAGCTGTGCCACTCGCTTCACTGCCTTCTTGACTTTTGATCTCTTCAGCACCTGAAAACAGTATTTTTTTTCCTCCTCAGTCTCTTGATTTCTCTCCTCCTAGGTTAAACAGCCTTATATGTATCTTCATTTATTCACATTATAACATCCTTACATCATGGTCAGCTTCTTACACACTGACCATTTCTGTCAGTCTGCAAGAAATCCTTCAGTTATTTAAGCATTATTTAATTGTATTTGCAGGAAAGCTTCTATTTAAACTAAAGCTGTACAGTGTCATATTGAACTGCTCTTCAGATGAGTCACATGTTTAAAATCACAGTAATGGATTACTATTTTTTGCCTTTTTTCTTTTCTTCTGACAGGCTTAAGAAACTATTCGAAGACAAGGCAATATATTTAATTTTCTTTCATCTAGGTAAGATAAGATCTTTTAAATTCATTGAGTGCAACCATTAACCCAGCACTGCCAAGCCACATCTACATGACTTCTAAATGCCTCCAGGGATGGTGACTCCAACGCTCCCCTGCACAGCCTGTTCTAGTGTCTGACAATCCTTTTGGTGAAGAAATGTCCACCTTCCTTGGGGGAGAACCCCTAATTCCTACATGATCATATATCAGCAAAACAGTAGGTTCTGGAACAGTTTCTAAAATGTATAAAGCTTATTCTTTACACTGATTTTTTTAGACTGTCTTCAAAGTATGCACTGACAACAAAAGTAATCTCCCAGTTTTAGACAACCTTATTGGAAAAGTGCTGTCAGGTCAAGGGGATTCATCTTCTTCTGTCCTTCAAACATATAATAACCACAAAGCACCCACATTTCCACATTTCCAGTCACATACATTGTCCTGTCAGCATACGCAGCCTTCTCGGCTCTCAAATTGCATACATTACAGGGCCCATCCATTATCTAAAGACCTAGTTCGTGGATCCACTTCATTTCACCAGCTCCCAACTCAACTCATATCTCAGAAGAAGACAGAAAGTGTAATACCTTCTCGCCTAACACCTAATGACTTGCTTCCTGTCACACAGAACCTTGCCAGAGGGGCTTGATGGAGAACTGCAGCCATGCTATTATTTCCCTAAACACTCATTGCAAAAACATAACTTTCCCTGAACATATACCCATGCACAGCCACAAAAATGGACTTATAACTCAGCCCTCTGGCACATGCATATTGTTTTAAGATGAGTAACGAATGACTCCTATTCATCTGTTTGTGATTGATAGTCCCATATTATCCATCGAGACAGAATTTTTGCTGCCTCCCCAGAGACAAATGGCAGATAAAGGGTAAAGAATCTCAGCCCTGTTGAATTTGATGGGAAAACATCCACTGTTTTAAGTGGCACCAGATTTTCTGGGTAAAGACCCTTCAGCATCAACGACACAACCAAAAGCAAGGAGAGAGGGACATAGGAACTGATGCCATAAATCATTATGAGTCCAGTGGTCCCTACTTGCTTTAATGCTTTGTAATGGTGCAGCAGATGTATTAAGTGCAGGCAGCTGGCATTATGTACAGATAAGGTGGTCTGACATTTGCTTTTAAAAAGCAAGATGCTGTAAAAAACATCTTGGTAAGATTTTAACCATTTAGGATAAAATATTACAAGAATTCCATGAAAAACAGGTGGAGAACAAGAAAAAACTGGGAGAAAATGCTGTGTTCTCTGTCTTCAAAGGCCCACTGCAGTGAGACACCCTGTAGACATCATCCTCTGGGTCTGCTCACTGGTGAGGTCAGGGTAAGTCACTTTGGAGTGGAGACAGGCCCTTTACCATGCCAGCAGACACACGTCAGAACCTGGCCAAAGCTGGGCATGGTCACACTTGGGCTGACTGAGCAAGCAGAAAGCAAAATGTGGTTGGGAAAGATAAGCTGTATGTGCACTAGGGGAGGTAGTAGGTGGTCCAGCAAGGGAGGATGTTCAGTGCCTTGCCCTTCACACTGGTGGCACAGCCCAGGACTGCACTGTGTGTCAGGCCTGGATAAGCCCCTACACTTCCATCTGGAGGAATAACAGGGCTGTAATCAGAGGTCTCCTAGGAGGTGAAAAACTACCCCAAACCCAGGAGTGTGTGTCTGCAATTCTGCACTGAGGTGAGGAGTGATAACTATAGAGGTAAATGTAATTTTTGGCATCACTTAACAAGGAGCATATGACCATGCTACACTTTTTTTTTTAATTTTAGTGCTTTCTATGACCTGCCGAAATGACAGAGAGGTTTACCCCTCACTGAGAGATTGTATCACACTGTCCCATCCAAACCAGCAGAGTATTTGAAAGAGGAATGTGCAACCCACACAGAAATATGGTGGGAGAAAGTTGGTTTCTTGTAGCTCTAGAGGAGGGGAGGGAAGAAAAGCAGAGTCAAGAAGTGGGCATTCACTGCTTGTAACAGAGCAGCCAACTCAGCAATTAAAGTAACTTTTGTTTGTATTTTAGTGGGTTTTTTCCCAAAGCTTCAATGCAAATTCAGAAATCCTCACTGCTTGCAAAAATAGGTATAGTAATTTAAATTCCTGAACCCTGCATTGTCCAAATGGGAAGTGCTTTTGTGTGAAAAGGCTTGACTTTATTCAGCATTGCTAGGAGAGTCAGCCTTCCCTCACCTGCATTTCTGACAGCAGACCCTGAAACATCCTTTCGAAAACACAGCTTCAGCCATGCTGTGCTTCACTTCTGTCACCCCCTACTGTCATTTTAATATGAAGAATAAGAAAGGAAACATCCCCAAACTTCTCTCATTTCCCAGCATAGCCCAAAAGAGGCCATGTTGCACTTTTTCCATGGCTCTGTCTCACAAGCCACTCTACAGACAACAGCAGATTAATTATAATCACGGGTTTAGCAAATCCCCATGACAAGACATCCTTATTGTGGCTGAGACAGCGTGTGCTGAAATGATAGGGAGGAAATCTGCTCCTTTCCCACATCCAGGTCTCTTGGTGGGCTTGGTACAATGGAAAACCAGCAGTGCATCTCTCACTGAGCCAAGCAGGGGCTGCTGAGGGCCTGAGTGTGACTTTGCAGGCTGCAATGTCATCTGTGATGAGGGCTGGGGCGACTGGGAGGAGAGGGATGGAGACGGGGGGACTCTGCTTGATTTAGGGTTCATTCAACTGACCAGCACTCTGGATGCTTTGATAAAGAGAGATCATGAGAATCAGAGCACAGACAGGAACGAGGCCTAAGGAAAACTGAAAAGAGATAATTTAATCAATGACAACTATCAAGACTCCTCAGTAGCATTCTTTCACTGTTCATCTTTATCGAGAGATGGAATGAAACAGCATCTCTTTCCTGGGCTCTCTCCTTCCTGTGTTCACAAAAATAGTTCTGCTGGTTAAAAATTTACTGACTTAGATTATGGGATGAATACCTCCAGATACCAGAAACAAATCTGCTGAAAAGGGTGAGATTTGCTTCAAAGCAAGTCCTGTGGGCAGTGCCCACCTTAAGTTCTGGGTGAAGGAGGGGAGCAGTGTTCACATGTGTTCACTGCTATGATTTATCCTTCATTCTTTGCTGTCTGCATTTCCCTGATTTGCTGAGAGCATCATCACCAACCTTTAGAAAAATATGTTGTTTTTTTCTTCCCCCGAAATCCTTCCTAGTGACCTATCCCTATTTGTCTTGCCTGCTAAGGCAATTTTTACTGGAAAATGCCTGCTTCAAAATGTTACTGAAAAAGTATTCAAATTCAGCATTTGAAACTGACAAAAATATTTTTGGTTGCCACATTCACTTAGGAAAAACATTTCCCAAATATGTTTCCCACTTAAGTGTTTGGGGAAGGCTAAGACGGTATTGATATTTTTGGAATAGAATATTCTCATAAACTGCATTTCAAAGTGAATTCTATTTTTTAATGAACACATTGATATAGACATAAAATGTATGGCTTTATTGAATGCCATGGGTGACAAGAAATAAGTTTGTTTTGGAGTTTTACTTGGTGAAATATTTTTGTTGCACTTTTGTTCCTTCCTGTTTTTTTAAGTTCCATGTGAAAAAAATTACATCTGGAGTCTACTTGAAAAGAGAATTTTCCATTCTCTCCCATCTTTTTTCAGCCAGGAATTCAAAACTGTTTCCATTTATTGGTTGTTTTACTCTGAACTTGGCAGGTCCCAGCCCCAGGCCAAGACCACCAAAGGGAGGATCTTCCAGCCAGGTCAAGGCTGAGGTGCTACACGAGGAAAACACATACAAGAAAGTTTGCCGTTGCTTTTTTTGGATTTAAAAGGGGAAAAAAAAGTACAATTGTGGTCTGTAAAGACTTTCATCAATACTAAATTCAAATGGAGTTTATTAGTTCATTGTATAACCTGGAAAAATGTCCAAAGAAGCTTAATTCCTCTCTTCACTCCCCTGAGCAAAGCGAGAAGCTGGCAACTTTCCTCTTTGGTTTTGAAACAATGCTTTCCACTGAAGGTTTTAAATGAAACCTAATCCTGCCCACTTTCCTACTTTCTTAGCTGTTATAAAAGCTTATTTTAACACATGCAGTCCATTTGATGTGTCCTTTAAAAGGCAAATGGTCCTTTAGCATAGCATGAAGGAAAAGCTACAGCAAACAGCACATGTTTGGTTGGGTTGTTGTTTGGTTTTTTTTTAGTTTTGGGTGTTTTTTTTTTTACCTTTCCACATGGTCAACGTTGCCTGCCACACCGACCCCTCCAATGGTATAAATTTTCCCATCGTACACCAGACTGTTATGTCGACACCTTGGGACTGTCATGCGGGACACGAGGTTCCAGTTATCGAGCAAGGACATGTAACACCAGACATCAGCCAGCGTGACACCCGACTCCATGCCGCCTGGCACCCACGGGCGCGCGGGGGAGAGAAAAGGGGAGAGTTACGTGAGATCCTGCAACGGCAGCAGCTCTGCACACAGCAATCAAAGCCAGTTACAAAGAAAAAACTCTTCAAATGACATTTGACTAATTAAAATAAATCACCCTCAATACCGAGCATCTGTTCCGATGATGCATATCTGTGTCATTTATTCATGCGCCCCAAAGGCTGGGGGTTTTTTAATAAGATGACATGAAGAAATCAAGATGTCAGACTACGAGGGACACATACATAAGGGGATAGACCCTTCTCAGTGTTCATAAATAACTTCCAGTCTATTAAATTACTGTGACACTTGCAAGAAGGTGTCAGGAGGCTGAGTCTATCTTGGCTTGCGAGACACAGGCCAGCCTGAAACCTAAAATACTTAATACAGTGATGGATTGAAGCAGCACATACATGAGCACAATGAAGTCAGTGCTTGGACTGTAGGCTTAATTTCTAATTTTCAGGGACAAATTTCTTATTTATTTTCATTTGCAGATAAAAGACAGAACCAGCTGTACCAGTCCTGTAAAACAGTTCAAGATGATCTTGTGAAATATTTATACTGGTCACTTTTTAACTTCTGCTTGAAGCTTCCAAGGTAGCCACTTAGTGGGCGTCTTACTATCCTCTTTTGAAGCACAAAGAGGTGAAATGATTTATTCGAGACCACACTAGGCGTCAGTGGTCAAGCCAGGAAAATGAACTAGACACAGTTCCATGGTTTAATGAGAAAAGCAGACTTCCTCCTTGGTATTCTGCTCTCCAAACCTATGCTATGCAGTGCAAGGTCCAATACTTGGAGCTTGCAGGAGGCCATTCTCACTTCTGTTGGTTCCCCTTCCCTTTTTCCTGTCTTCTACATTTGAGCAAAGCAAATTATCAACTGACTCTCAGCTACATTTCCAACTCTCCTTATTGCAGACACCAAATAGCATCCAGTCACTCATCCAGATTCAAGGGAAAGAGCTGAAATGAGCTTTGAAATTAGGATTCTAAGCTTTTTGTTACCAGGTATGGCACAGCCTAAGATGGCTGTACATATTGGAAAGCACCTCAGCTAAGAATAACTAAAAGCCAACATCTGACAAAAGCCTCCCCAGAAGACTTTTGCTCCAGCTGCTCTCAAGCATGGGCAAACAAGCATGGGGAAAAAAACATCAAGAAATAATTTCCAATCAATTCTTAGGGTCTCTATGCAGTATTAATGGAATTTAACACCACAGGCAGCAATTTACTGCAGAAAATGCACTGAGAGAGCTCGGCAAGGGAAAGGCAACAGCTGTAACCCCTTACTGGTACAGATGCCAGGTGCATCTGTGCTCCCAACGACATCCTCGGATCACACACAGCCGCACCTCCCTGCCCAGCCTCCTCTTTTAATCATCCAGCCCCCACTCAGCTGCCATCAGAGCATCCTTGCATTGTCTGGTGGGAATTGCTTTCCCCCTCTAGCCGAGCAGAGATACCAACAGACTGCAAAAATCCAGATACTGTGATGCTCAGGGCATGGTGTTGTGAGATACTTTGGGAGTTAAAGCCTTTTAAGGAGTGTGGTCTCAGTTTCACCCAACCTAAGAAGATTATAGGGCTAGTGACTACCGTCAGAAGAGAGGTTTCAACAAGTACAAAACATGAATGCTCCAGTAAGCAAACACTTTAAGTGTAGGTCACATATTCAGCAGTTCAGTCTGTCTGTCTCAAATTCCATAACCTACCATTTAGATTCAACTACAGAGAGTATTTTAAATTGTGTTTCTATGGCAGTGAAACCTCTTTGCATGCTTGATGGTTGTCAGACCTACTTTTTTCACATTGCAACTGCAAAATTTTGTTGTTGACTGCTCTGAGAGTATGTTAACTCTGCAGAGACGTGGAGACTGATAAAAGCAGGGAAATCCCTCACTCTCAACATCCTTCTCACTTCTCTTTTTTTTTCCTTTTTTTTTCTTTTCACCCCAGGAGCAGCTGGGTAAAATTCCAGCAGGTCCCACTTTGTCTAGACTGCCTGTATTGTAACTTTTCTCCCAGGCCACTAAATCTGAGGGGTGAAAGGATTGAGAACAGCTCTCTCTCGAGGAGGACTGGGAGGTGGACAAAAAACAGGAAATGACCCAGCAATGTGTTCTTACAGCCCAGAAAGTCAGCTGTATCCTGGGCTGCATCAAAAGCAGCGTGACCAACTGGTCAAAGAAGTGATTCTTCCCATCTACTGTGCTCTCATGAGACCCCACCTTGAGTACAGTGTTCAGCTGGGTCCCCAGCAGAAGACCTGTTAAACTGAGTGCAGGGACAGGGCGGGAAAATGGTCAGAGGGCTGGAGCACCTCTCCTATGCAGATAGGCTGAGAGATCTGGGGTGGTTCATCCTGGAGAAGAGAAAGGTTGCAGAAGAACTTATTGTGACCTTTCAATACTTAAAGGGGGGTTAGAAGAAAGATGGAAAGAGGCTTTTTATCAAGGCCTGTAGTGACAGGATCAGATGTAAGAGTTTTAAACTGAAAGAACGTAGATTTAGATTGGACATAAGAAAGAAATTTCTTACATCGAGGGTGGTGAGTCCCTGGCACAGGTTGCCCAGAGAAACTGTGGCTGCCCCTGGATCCCTGGAAGCATTCAAGGCCAGGTTGGATGGGGCTTGGAGCAAAATGGTCTAGTGGGAGGTGCCCCTGCCCATGGCAGGGGGAGTTGGATTAGGTGACCTTTAAAGGTCCTTTTGAATCCAAACTCTTCTGTGGTTCTGTTTCTAAGGAATCTGCTGCTTACCTGAGAGATAGATGTTGTCTCCAGCGCTGACCACGCTGAAAAACTCTCGATCATAGAAGGGCAGGCTGGCCAATGGGTACCACTTGTTGTTTTGAGGATTTAAGCAAGTGACTGCTGTTAAAGCACGTTGGTTCATGCCAATCATCTGGCGACCACCAACTAAGACTATTACCTCGGCTACTCCTAGGATTCAAGTAAGAAAAATAGTATTATAAAAAAGTGGCATCTCTCAACCAGGAAGGAACCCATCCAAAAATACTCATCAGTCAGGGAAAATTTAATGTATCATATATAAATCTGCTTTAGAGTCTGCAATCAAACCACGAAGGGTGAGAAAAAACAGAAATGTGTGTGTAGGGGGAGCAGTGGGTGAGGAATGACACTATGAACACTCTTGGGAGAACTAGGGAGGGAGAATGCCATCTGGGCAAAACTTGTGGTGAAAGAAATAAAAAGGCAGCTCCATGTAAAGAGGTCCATTCATTTCAGCAGTATTTGAGTGAGACTTGCAGGTAGCAAATTTCTCTTCCATTGAAGAAAATGGGCATTTTGTCTAGGATTGTGATAGCTTTGGGGCTTGGTCATTATCCAGGAAAAGCATGTTTGGACTTTAACCTAAAGAAAGTCTTCTCACATTAAAGCTAATGTCTGGAGAAAGTCAAGCTATGGTTATGGATCTTCATCCTGATATTCTTTCTGTGTGCACTGTATTAATATATAATTTTCTGGTGTTTTTTGTTTGTTTGTTTTGTTTTGTTTTGTTTTTTTGCTTTTTCCAGAGAAAGCAGATTTTCCAGACCCAGATAACATGTGGTCAAGTCACAGATCATGGTCTTGGTCTACAAGATGCTAGGAAACATGATGGCGATGGCCCCTGCCTTAATATAGTTATTAACTGACCTTTATCTGTGCTTGAACAGCTCCCCCAAGCCTGTAACATGCACGGTGTCTAGCAAGACAAACTGTCTGTTCATGCAAAACTTTCAAGTCCATATCTCTGAGGTTTTATTCCCACTTCACTGCCACAGCTGAGTCATATGTTATCTCTGTGTTACTCCAAACTCCTCTCCAGACTCATTCCCACAGAGATGGGTCACAGTGTAACCCTGGGATGTTTCCTGACTCCATCCAAGAGTCAGATGCTGGAGATGGTTTGAACTTGGCATTTAGCTGAAGTGTTAAAAACCCTTTCGCAGCAATTGGAAGCCCCTGTGCAATGTGGTGCCAGGAGAGGTAGGCTCAGAAGAAGGACCAGGAGACCACGAGCTGGAAGGAATCACCATTTCACAATCTGGCTCCTGACTGGAGCCATTGCTGTGATGTGTTACAGTTCCCAGCCCATGGACAAATGTGCACAGGTGCAGGGCAGGAACGAGACTGCCAGTGAGAGGGATTAGGAGCAGCAGCAGAGAGAAATGTGTCTGCAGAGTAATGGATTATCGTCATTCTTCATTAGCATTTTCAAAAAATGTATTTGTGTCATTCAAGCAAGGTTACTCTCTTAAAAGTTATTAAGATAAAGTGCTGTACGGTTTTAAATAAATATTTCTCAGTAACAAGAGATCATTATTTTTGCGCCATACCAGAAAATCTAATCACCTGTGCAAGACATAACTTGATTATAATCAATGACCTCGAGAGGGCATGTGACATGCAGCAGCGAGTCCACAAAGGGTGTTTAGAGATCCTTTGTGCCTCCATGAATGCTGTTGATATGCAAAATAACATGATTCTATATAATTAGACTCTGACCTAAAAAACTGTAATCACCCTCCTTTACCCTGAGAGAATCACTTTTCCCTCATCAACAAGCTTCTGGAAATAGATCACATTACACCTACAATTTTATATACATAAAATAAGCACTTTTCAAAAATCCCTTCAAACATCACACCATTAGTCGTCTTCAATGAAAGACTTTTTAGGGTAGATTGTTATTGAAAGTCCTCTACACTTCATCCTTCTGAAAGGTGCCTTGATGAGGCAGTCTCCTGAAGCTGCAAATGTTGTGGTTTGATATGCCATCTCCGTGCCACATTAGCATCAGTGGCAGTGACAGAAAGTTTTGTCTGGCTTTCTGTTGTACTTATGGGAGGCAGAAGTACAGGCAGCATGTTAAAACAATTCACCTGCTTCATCAGACTCCTTCTTGGATGCAGTTTTCCTAACTGGTACCTGCACTCCCTGTTCAGTGAATATTTAGGATATTTCTCACATCACTATGATATGGCCTCAGCTGGCAAGGTGGGCACTTAAGAGTTTTTCCATGCATTTTTCCAAAAAGGAAAAATGGGTGTGAAACTTTTTAAGAAGACTCAGTTCTTCACAGCTGCTGGGTTTTCAAAAGAGAATATGTTATGTGTGATCCATTTGTTCTCGAGGCAGTAAACAGCCTGGTCTGGTACTCATCAGTGTAAAAATACTATTGTACACCAACCTCACCATACAAAAATATTATATTTACAAATGGCTGAGAAAGTGAAGGTGTTTGATGAATATTTGACAGATCCTCCCCACAACAGGCTCCATGGCAAAAAATCAAATTATTCACCTATTTCTGTAACTACAGAAACTGAGGCAAAGAGGGCAAGGGGCTCACTTTCAGTACAACAAAGGAATGTTACAGTCTCTGATGAAGATAATAATGATTCCTCAAATTTAGGCTCGTTTTAAATCCCAGTTCAGGAGCATATATCTGAACACCTGTGTCCACCCATTGGGAGAGGCTCCTAAATTCTGCAGGAAAGTAACAATGGAAAATTGAGATCGAAAAATCACCAGGTTCTGGGAAGGAGCCAAGAGAAGGAGCCAAGGTCTGTGCACTGTCTCAGGACATTTCCAGGAAATGTGGATCCAGGGGGCTGGTGTTGTTGTTTTGCTTTACCTGCAGAGAGCCTGGGGCGGGTCCTTGGTGTCTGCATCTCCTGGCGGGCGTGTGGCAGCATGTGGTAACGTTTGGCTTCGTTCACCAGATCCCGGCACGCCTCCGAAGACTTTATCAGCTCCTCATTGTCCACAACATTCAGCAGATAGCTGGGATGGATGAAGGGGAGCCGCACCACTGCCAGCAGCTCTGCAGCATACTGTGAGGGAGAGAAATAACAACACATGCAGCCCTCATGTCAGAGTTCAGCCACTGGCATCTCCACCTCCTTGTCTATAAACCATCCCGTCATCCAGCCTGGAAAGACACTTGCCATGGGTGCTGCATACAAGCTCTGACTAGTGAATGGGTGGGACAGAGACAACACAGCCCTCAGAGTTCCCCAGGCTGGGTTTGGTCTCAGAGACTAAAAGTAATCTTCAAAAGGTCGCAACCTCTGTTATACAGCTCTGTATGGAGGAATTTTTGGAAATAAAAGCTCATTCTGAACTCAGGCTGAATGCAACACCTTTGCAGTGGAGTGAGCATTTGAGTTATCTGAATTAAGCTTGAAATGTGAGTGTGGTTGTTGCACTGTAATCAAAACCCCAAACAAGGCTTTTCTGGCACTATAAATGTGAAACAGAAGTCAGTAAATAGGGTAGATTTCAACAACTGTGGTAGAACCTGAATGATGTCAACCAATTGCTAAAAATCTTTCAATTAGTAGAGTTTCTTTGTTGCTGAAACAAATAATGTAGCTCTAGCTTTTAGGGAAGTCTGACTCCAGAGGGTGCTATAGAAATACTGACAGTAAGTTCCATCTTCTAAACAAATACATTAAACCTCAGAGGGTAAAGGACACCTGAGCAAATGAAGCTGTCTGTCACCAAACACGGCTTAAAGGAGAACAAAACCCCAGGAGAGAAAACTGCAATCGAAAAAACAGGAGTCCATCCCCAGATTATTCTTTTTATATATAGTTGGGTATATCACAACACTGCATGAGAATACAGTGAAAAACAGAGTAATGGGAAAACACAAAACTCCAGAAGCAAGGCACACAAACAGGATGCAAACTAAGGGTGAGCAGCGAAGAAAGATAATCATCTGTTGCAATAAATATTCATACAGTGGCAGCATCCAAAGATCCCAACTGGGATTGAGGCCAGGATGCAAATAAATATTCCTGAGGTCCATGCTGGTCCCAAGAAACTCTGGGCACCAGCAGCATCTGCTGGCCTGCAGATGCCTCTGGTCTTCCAGAAGCCACTTGGCTCTTTACTTTCTTTTTCAGCAGCATGCCTGTCCCTGCAGCATGTGAGAGCCAAGTCACAGCAGGAACAGGAGCAGTAGCAGGGGCAGGAGCAGGAATGGGAATGGAGCAGGGGCATAGTGAGAAGCGAGGGCAGGGATATGGCCTGAACTGGGTAATGGGCTGGCTAAGCAGGTGGGGGATGTAGTGGCACTTGCAAGAGCTTCCAGGGCTTCCCCTTTCCCCACCCAAACTGAAGATGCAAGCTTAATTTAGAAGGAAAACAAAGGATGTCTCCTCCAAATTCACACTGCTCTCCTACTGGAGGGCCACATCAGCATGGTGCAAGCTCTGCCAAAGCAAAAATGCAACAACTGTGGGGAGCTGAGCTCTACATGTGCCTGCTGATCTGTAGCCCAAGGAGATGAAGGGTCTCAGGCTGACTCCGAGTCCCCAGCTTATCAGCTCTCCCCAACAGTAGAGCTGACAATTTTAGGTACAGCCTAAAGACTTGAAGCCTGGCCACTCTGCAATTGTTTGGGAATAAAAAAGTTGTTTGATGCAAAAGGGATGGAAAAGTGACAGTGCTTCTCTGCTGGGGAAAAAACCCCCTGTGAGCAGTATGTTCCTTACTCCTCACTATTACCTCTAGTGTGGCACAGAGCCAAGTAGGGCTTGAGGTCACTTCATCAACCTCAAAACATAAAAGAAGACACTCCTCCCTTGCTGAAATCCATTTCTGAGGTGCTTTCTAGGAGGTACAATGGCTGCTCCTTCCCCGGAGCCACAAATGTCAGGCACTTGGCTGCAGATATCTTAATGTCATTACCTTGTAAGAGAGGAAGAAGTGGACATATGGCAGTGGGTGGCAAAGCTCTGATTTCAGGAAGTGCTTTTTTTAAGAAGGTTGGAGGCGTTTAACCTTACACGGGAGCCAAGACGAAACGTGGCATCGGGACAGGGGAATAATGCAGGGAGAGGGTACACTGCGGATGAGCGAGACAATCCCAAGGGGGAGGTTAATTCCCACTACAGGCTGCTCAGGAAGCAGTGCAAGTTGCTAAAGGGCAGTTTAAATAAAGTTGTAAAACATATGGAGTGTACACAGGAGCAAGCACCCTCCCTTGGTGTCGTGGGACACGCTGGAGCTGCCCTTACAGTCGCGGGGACGGTCTGCACTGGAAGCAGCCACAACACAAAGCGGTGCCAAACACCAGCACAGACAGGTGTGGCACTGCATGGGGACATGGCGTTCCACTTACCACCATGTCCAGAAGCTGGCTGCCAATTAGCACTCGGAGAACAGCTCCTTTCTCCCAGGGATGGGACAATTCCCATGGGCCCAGTGGAGTTACTGCCTCCATTTCCCACCTTTCCCTGAATAAGTGGGGCAGCACTGCTCCCTGAGCACACCGAGCTCTCCCTCTCGCTCGCCCACCTCGCTTTAATTAGATAAGTGAGAAAATGTGATTCTGTTTCTCTCCTGGATTCCCCCCCCTCCTTTCTCTCCTCTTTTGTCTGAGCTTGTGGCTTATTTTGAAGGGGAATAATAATTAGAACATGTTGCTCCCTTTCATCAGCTTGAAAGTTGATGTCACATATCAAAACCGATGTCGCTTTTCACTCTTATTCTTCCCTTTGCTCAAACAGCTACAGAAAGCTGGCTCTGTGTGTGTGGCTGTGTGTGCACGACCACACACAGCCATGACTCGGGCTTGGTGCTTAGAGCATCAAGGGTACATAGAATTGCAGTGTTTTTCACCAAGGGATTTAAGGAGTATGAACCATGGCAGCATCTCCATGAGACAGGAGAAGCTTTTATAAAGCAACCTCTTTTCGCACCAGCTCTTTTAAGCACTATAGTCAAGGGTGAATTTCATTTAGCCTCACTGATTTAAGAATATTCAAGTGATTTAGGCAATCAGCAGCCTTTTTCTTTTGGATTCTCCCTTATGAAGACTTCCCAGCTCTGTTAGCTGTGATTGTACTAAATATCCTGTTACTATTATCCTTTTCATTTAAGACTGGAATAAGCACCATAAAGCATTTCAACCTCCTTACCATCTGTTATTTGCTCTCCACTCTCTCTTGTCTTTCTGTTGTGCCTTAACACAACTATGAAACATCTACTGCACCTACTGATGTTACCAGTTATCACTAAAGCAGCAGAATACATGCACAGGGCACATTGCCAAATTCATCCACCTTGGGTCCCTGGAGTTGTGGTTTGTGCCTATAACCCTGGGAATATTTTCTTCTCCCTGCTTGGCTGCAGGTGCTGCCTGGACAAGTAGAAATATTCCTCAGGTCTTTGTTGGGAATCACTTATGACTACTCTACAGCCTGCTTCACACACCAGGGTGAAGGAGAGAATATTAATACCCCTTCTGGGCCTAAAATTAGGAGTTACCAACTCATAAACATGTAGGACCATACCTCAGGCTCCTTGAGAATGGGCACCATTATACAAAAATCTGAATATTTATTGTTTAAAATGCTAGGAAAGTTTTTGAACACCATCAGGACTGGTTTTTTTCAGGTGATGTGAACCTCAGCGCAGCTTCTGTTGGGTGAAGGGAGCTGGTCAGGTTTTGCACCAGCAGAAGATCTCATCCAAAAAGTCCTTGCTGAATGATGCTGCCAGATACCCTGTGAATGGCCAGTGTAATTCTGCAGGAGCTGCAGAATTCACTGCTGCCCATGAGCAAAGTCTTTGTGGACAGTCACGGGGGACACAGGAGAGCAGAAGCTTCTGAGAGATGCTATCTGTCCTGCTTCAAGGCACATATTTCAGTGATTTTTCACTGATCTCAGTGGCTGAACAGAAAGCAGGATCTTCCACCAGTCTGCAATCACAAGTGTGTTTCATAGGAAACAGGGAGAGAAAAATCTTAAGAGATCTTATCTTTCCCTAATTAACTAAACATTTCCGGGGAGAGATTTGGCTCTAGATTCAGACACCTAAATGGGTTGAAGTATTTACTTGTCAGCCAGACGTGTAAGCTCATGTTATAATTAAGAGAGATTTAGTCAACACACTTAAAAGTCCCCAGAGCAATGTGAGCTGAGAGGATGCACTGAGCACCAGGGGAAGCAGAGAATATCAATGTCCCCTTCTGGGCCAGAAGTGTGAGCCATCAGCTCCTCAGAAATGGAGTGTTCCTCAGACCACGCCTCAGACCATGGCACACTAAGATGTCTACAGCCATCTGTCAATCCAAATTGGAGGGCAATTAATTCTACCCTCTGGTGGGAATTTTTGTGTCCACTTGTCCTGGGTGTGCTCAGAAGGTTGTGATCATGCCATGAGGAGGCCCAAGTGTTACCACTGGGTCAGTGTTGACTCCAAGGAATATGTGATCAACATGATCAGCTATACCTTGAAGCTGACCCTTTCAAGTCTTTCCCTAATAATCCCTTCACACATAAGTTACACCCATCTCATTAGGCAGGCCAGTGCTTTAGCAAATGAGACTACAAAAGCCTCTAATGCTTTTTTTCATTCTTGACTGGTAGTTTGAGTGAGAACATTTATTTTCCTAAACTTTTTATGACATTTCCTTTCCTACTGATTACATCAGTATTATAATGCTTGCTTGCAAGTGGGCTTTGTTCTGGCATCTTCACAGTCTCAGTTACAAAACCCACTTCACTATCACATTACAAATAATCTTTTTATTTTCAAATCTCTAATCCAGTAAAATCCTCACAAGTATTCTCCAAAAGGACTCCCGTTGTACTCCTGCACAGACTTGAGCCACAGTAGTCTACAGTTAGGTTTTAAAGGAAGTATGTCTAGTGCTACAGAACCATATTTCCTGCTCCTTAAATGCTCCACTGGAAGGCTCTCAAGATTTTTAACATTTTTGAAGTAATGCCCAAAGAGGTCAAAATAATGTTTCCCTTATGCCTTATAATTCATCTGTCTCTCTAGTTTACTGTTCTCCCTACAAAAGCCCCTTTGTACTTTCTGCCTAAAGAAACAGGCTGTAGCTAGAAATACAAATACAGAAGGTAGATTACCCATATTTTGGTAGGGTTTTGCTCCAATAAACTGCTGTTTCAGCGCTTTGTGCGTAATTGCAATAGTTTTCAAAACATTATGGAGTAGGAACATATATGATTCACATTGAATGAGATTTATGTTGTCTCACAGCAACCCTGGGTTCAGACACGCCTCATGTCATGCACTGCCCCAGAGAGCAAGAACCTCCTTGGATGGAAGAAGCCATCAGGGGCAGATCTGAAATACAGCCAAGGCCCCACTGCATTACATTCCTTCAAATGAGGACAGGACGCTCTTAATTTAAAAAACCCTGGCTGTGGCCAGCTAACAAACTGCCCAGTGACCAGTACCAATGGTGATGGCTGGGGATGTGGCACAGTAGCCATGCAAGCTGGCATGTTGGAAAGGTGACATGAGTGGTCCCTCCCTGTCACCATCTCCAGCCCAAACCAGGCTTACCCCACAGCTTACCCAACCTGATATTCAAAATATTGCCATCTCTGAGTTTCCAAATGCAAGCCCAACAGGGAACTGGCTGGTTTGGGGAAGCCAAAGCTGTTGGTAGTGCAGTGCTTTGCCATTCTCAGAAATAAGCCTTTTTTGGTTCGATTTTCCCAACGCTGCCCTGCTACTTGGTAATGAGGGGACTTGCTTTGATATATCTAACCCCTGGGTATTACAAAGACACACTGTGTTTCCAGTAAACTCCTGCACATACCTACACCCAAGGTCATATCCAAGCCCAACTAAGCTTTCTGCTGCGCTTGGAGTACTTAACTAATCACCCACATTGACTTCTTGGAATTGCAGTGCTGCCTTCAGATTAAACCCAAAGGCTTGGTAGTGTGTCAGCCAACAGCCTCCCAATATCATGAGATAAACATGCGGCAGAAAATCTGGTTTGCAGGCACTGCGTTCAGCTGGTGGCTTGGTGGCAGGATGCCATGTGCATAAATCTCATGCCCAGCAAGAAGGAAAGAGCAGCCCCTCTGTCTTCCTGCAATCAGGTTTCAACGTGACATCTTTATGGCAGCACAGCTGACTAAACACTGTAATGTCACCAGCGAGCGGCTGTCCTGTTCTCCGAGCTGTTTGCAAAGCAGCTCTCGGGTCGGCATTTCCAGCAGTAATATGATGAGAGGCTTTCAAATGCACAGGAAGATAAATCATTGATCCATCATACTTGGAATCTGCCTGATACTAAGGATTAAAAAAAGCCTCACTCTTTCCATGCATTCTCTAGCTTGTTGACTAAACTCTACGAAATAACCCCTCGAAGTTCCCCCAAAGGGTACCCGGGGTAAGTGGTGTTTCTTTCACATATGGGCAGTCACCTACTCCAACACAGCAAACAATGCACCTCAAAAGCACACTGCCAGTAACAAAACAGCTGCAGCTTCTCAGGTGCTTCACAGAACCAAGTAAACTCCTGATGCCTCCACCCCTACAAGACACTGGCATGTGAATCCATGTGCTATAACTCTCTAAAATGCTTCTTGACTATAATATAAAAGGATTTTGTTTCTGGAGGTTGGTCCTGAATCCTTGGAGCACAAGGCAAGGGAGCACTTGTGAGGAGCTGCTTGTAGATGTGGGTCTTTGTAAGGCCGTTGCTTCAGCAACAGCAAAGAAAGATTTTGTAAAAACAGGAAAATGTGTGGGAAAAGCTACAAACGAAGAGACTGATCAGACTGAGAGACAAGGGAGCTCCTCAAACCAATTAAAACTTCAGAGAAATAATTCTGTAGATTTTCTGTCATGGGTATCCCTTTAAAAAAACTTAAAAGTTCAGTAGAGAGGGAATTTCAGGAACTGCTAATGTCACCTGTATCCTCTTTTTTATTTAATGCAGTTTCTTCCTCCAATATATAGCTAAGGGCATGTTCCTGCACTGATTCCATTCGTGCTGCTGCCTTTTCTTCTCCCTCTGAAAGCCCGTATGGGAGCTGAGTGTCTGCAAAAGCTTCATTCAAATTGGAGCTCTTTGAGCAGCCCATCCGCAGGAAATCACAGGGGTTACTGCTCATCCCTTGCGTTTTTCACTTTCAGAGAAATTGAAGCTTCTTGTACTTTCATTATGGCATCTTCCTGCATTTGTCTGCTCTTCCCACAAATGGATTTCAAAGCACCAGGGTAGTGTGGGCTTTTCAAAGAAGCC
Organism: Hylia prasina; assembly: GCA_013397195.1. NCBI lineage: Eukaryota > Metazoa > Chordata > Aves > Passeriformes > Sylviidae > Hylia > Hylia prasina. The sequence continues at coordinate 1,136,715 of VYXD01005452.1, forward strand.
TAATTGAACTGTTACAGAGTGTTAGTGCCTAATTCACTTAGGCTCCCTTGGAAGCATCCTTTTTCACATTTATTCCAACACTCTTTCCTGAAACTTTATGCCCTTGAGTACATTGACTGATCAATTAATTTCTTATTATGATGAACTAAGCAATTTTTACATGCTGGTATTGGGTATCAGCTTCTATCATTACCTCCTTGTCATTGCAGAGTTGGAACTGTCATTGTTACCTGTCAGAGTCTCCATTTTCTTGAAGCAAACTGCTCTTCTGCATGGAGGCTCTTTAAAATGTGCCTGAGAAATAAGGGATCTTCCATGTGCTCTATCACAGTCACCGACCCTTTCTCCTCTGTAGTGTCTTGCCTTCAAACTGCCACTCTCTGTCACTGCCAAAATATAGCTCATGGGCATTGGTAGCTTTTTTGACATAAATCCTCTTCTCCTTCTCTCCATCACTTTTCCTTACCCTCACTGACAGACACAGGGCTTACAGGTGGGCTTTGTGTTTGCTTAGTGTTAGACTAATTTGCTTAGCGTTAGACTAATTTGCCAAGTCTCAAATTCATCCCAGTGGTCCTTACTGTTGTTATTCCCATGCATCCTTCCAGGCAACCCCCCTCCTCGGGGCTTCAAACACTTGTAGACATTTATCCCTCTTTAGCTGTCATTAGGCCAAGTCATGCATATTCACATCTTTTAATCTTTTTTTTTCCTCACATCAGTTCCTTCAGTCTTTTAATCATTTGTGTTGCTCTTCTCTAAATTACCTCAAATTTGTCTATGCATCTCTGGTTCTCAGACACCATGAAGATGCTGTTTAGATAAAACTGCCTCTGAGGACTCAAGTTCATAAAAAGCTTGTTAATGCCTTTATGGTGGAGACATTTTGTATTGCTGCTGGACGCCATGATTTTAAAGGTTTGGAAAAAGGTTGGAAAAAGGGCACATGATGATATCCTTGCAGAATACAATGAAAGGTGGCTGTCATTCAGCTGAGCCTCTTGTCCTTCATTCATCACTGCAGTATCTGCCTCTCTTCTAGCACTTCTCTGGGCAACTTGTTGAAATGTTTGCCCTCTCCTCATGTCTTGTCCCTCCTCAGGTTGAGTGGGAAGCTTCATGCAATGGGGACTCTTGTTTTCCCAGGCCTTCTGCCAATAAACATGGTAGTATGTTTTTTTATTTCAGAGAAAAACTTTGGACTTGGAAGAGAAAGTGGTTGTTTCCAGTGAGCTTTGGTATGTCTATGGTTTGGACAGGCAGCAAATTGCTACACATCCAGCAACTTCCCATCTTTCCCATCCCATGTGGATGCTGGGCATGACTGCAGCTCTCAGCAGCTTTGGCAGTCATCAGTACCTGTGGACAGTATGGCTCATTATCCACTGGATCCTCCCAACAGCCCTCATGGGAGGCATCACTTCCCTCCAGCTTGTAGGGTAAGAAATGGGGGCAAAAAGGTGGAACAACCTGTCCAAGGACATGCAGATGGCAGAGGGATGTGCTCAGGTGAAAACTGCTTGGGGCCTGGCAGAAATCTTTCCTTCTTTGGGTAGCTCAGACCATGCTGGTTTCAGATGGCAAAGCTTCCATTATGCAATATATTTTTTGCATGAGTTCGCTGGAGTTGTAATAAGCTTATCAAGAGGATAACTGTTAGGATACACCCTACAATCTCATCCATCACTCAGGAAGAGAAATAAATAGGAAAAAAGAGTAGATTCAGCTTTCCCAGATGTGTCAGTCAGATGCAGGCTCTGCACTCAGTGACAGTAATCAGAAGGGCTCCTGGAACCAGTGCCTTGTGTCCACTGGCACAGGAAATGACCTACTAGTCCTGACCTCACCTCACAGGACCCTTTTTGTGGCCAGACCAGTTTTAAACTGCACTACCAGCAGCACTAAACCAGCTTCATAAGCATTACCATATGAGCTGGGGCACTGCTCCAACACACTAGGGGGATGCAATTATTTACCAAATCCTGATTTAACATGTCACTCTCTGAACTGCCTCTTTGTCTTACGCAGATGATCAGCAACCCTTAAAGCACTGCTGTTCTCTCTTTGTAACAAGGCTCAGGTGCTGTCTTTTGTCAGAGCACTTTTATGAGCACTGCTCATATGAGCACAATGTGCACAATTAAACATCAGCCAATGCGCAGCTTTTCAATTTGCCTTCCAAGAAAATCCTGCTTCTTTCCCTGTCACTGCCCTCCAGCCTGGTGGGAAAGAATTAACAAAAGCAGAAACAGACAGACATCTGAAGAAAAGCTTTTAGAATGGCAGGGAAGAGCAGGTAGACAGCAAACAACGCCCTTCCAGGAGAACAGGAGGCTCTGTTGAAAATCTCCTTCCCAGAGGCTTTCAGCAGGGGATCGGGCAGGAGGGGAGGCAGTGATGGATAAGTTGTTGTAAGAGCACGGCATGAGGCTGCGGTGGGGAACACAAGTGGTGAGATTTACTGTCCCCAGGCACTGCAGAGTGACACAAAGCCATTAGAGCACAAGGAGTTCTGAAGGGCTGCAGCTGCCCTGGGGGCAGAGGGTGCTGATTCAGAGAGAAGCTCCTCTGCAGGGATTTCTTTGCCGGGAGAGCCCCTGCCAGACTTGCCAGGGAAGATGGACATGCAGGTGAGATGAAGAGCACAGCCCTGTCCCTGTTTGTGCCAGACCTCCACCTTTGGGAAAATCACCAATGCAGGACTTGGAAGAAGCTGCCAAAGAGGCATTTTAGTGTCCTGCCATTGGAGCTATTGAAAATAAAAACGTGAGAATAGAGCCTGAACTGTCAAGGTAGAGGGAGATGGGGAGACTATGAAGAAGGGGGTTCTGGAAATCCATGCCCTGAAGGATTTAACTGCCGCCACTACCTCTGGGAGAGAGAAGTAAAACCAGACAGGTCACCTGAGGAGAGCAGTAGAGCTGGAGTGATGTCTTGGGACTGCTGCAATTCCTGGCATCCATCAACCCTCCCAAGACACCCCAACAATCCTAATGTCCTCCACCCTAAAGAGTTTAAAGGCAGCTCACAGAATCTGTCTAGAAACTGTGAATAGAATAAAAATGTCCATGCACAGCTCCTGCAAGAAGGTTCATCCTGAGTTCAGTATTGCCATGGTTGTCCAGTTCTCAAAAGCTCTGAGCAGCCTGTGCATCTCACAGGAGCTTGGACAGTTCTTGTCATGGTGGACTGTGCTGTACACCATGCACAAACTTTTACCCATAATCATCTTCATTAGAAATAGGATTATTTAGGTCTATCTTCCCTCCCATCCACCATGGAAGCTATTTGTTCCTAGGCTCTGAAAATGCAGAAGTCATTATTGTAAAGATGGTACTTTTCATGGTAAGTGTGAACTCCTACTTTTAAAAAATAAGTACCTATTTAACTAAGAGCTTTATAATAAATCAAGCAGTGCACAGAGTACTAAGGAAAGTGAGAGTTACTATTTAAATAAACTAGCTTAGTGGTAGGATTGGGTAGGAAAATAGTTTATTCTTGGTATCTTTAATAGTAATTTATTCAAAACCCTTATCTCTGGATAAATATGAATTAAAAATTAAAAGCTCCTGTAAAGTAATGCATGAAACCAAAGCACCACAGAGAAATTTGGAGAAGCAAATAAAACTGCCATCATAAACTACAAAAAGCACTGCAGAACCAGGACAGAGGGGAAGGAAACTTGGGAATAAAAAAAGCCCAGAAAAGCAACTAAACTTTAACACAAAAGGAAGAGAGGAGGGGAAGGCAGTGGTGGCAGTGGGAAAAACCACCACTTAAAAAACCAAATTCCCAACATTGCCTCAACAGGATGCAGAAGGAAATATTTAAAACCACGATTTTGAAAACATAACCCAGACCGTCTGGTGAGTGACACCTTGTGTTGGCACCAGGCAAACAGGCTCCTGCCGCAGGGTTCCCGAACTCCGGCCCCTGGGAATAGTCCCCGAGGTCGTTTGAAGTTCAGAGTGGCACAGAGCCATCAGACTTCAAGCACTCAGGCAAACACTCTGTAAAACTGTGTTTTTCAAGGCCACTGAGAGCCAAAGAGGCCAGAAAGTGCATTTCAGTAATCCATGATACTGTGTGAATGTTTTAGGCAATAACAAAATTGGGCAATGCGAAATGGCACTGCTGGCACAGGGAGGAGGTGGTCAGAGCGTGGGGCAGGTCCCCAGCACAGAACTGTCCTGCTGAGCCGCAGCTCCTGGGCACACAGGGCAGGAGCAAAGCCCTGGGGGCTGCAGGCTCTGGCAGGAGTTCAGCTGAAGCAGCACAGACAGCAAGGCTTGGCCGGGCATGCAATACCCCACTGTCCTTAATGCCCTTATCCAGCAGCCTGGGGAGAGCAGGAATTCCTATTTCTCCCACTTCAGAGGCAAGGTATGTGTGGATTTGCAGCTGCTCTGGATCACATCCAATGACACATTTAACATCTAACTGCATGTTTAGGTGCTTGAATTCACATTTCAGTCAAGAAGGTACAGACTGTCATGATGTGGGACTGCATCAGCAACATGGCTCGATGCCTCCCTGAGATACAGTGTTCCATGAGCAACTGTCCACCTTAAATCAGCCAAAACTGTGACTGAGGGTCAACAGAAACAAGTCTCCAAAGAAGGGGAAAACAATCTTCCCCTTATGGGGTCTGTGCAGAGAACTGGCCTCCAAATGGAAAGGTTTGGGGTTCAGACCACAGAGTTGACTCAAGGCAAGTATCAGATTTTTAGATATCACCAGGGATGACTTCTGGTCCCAAGGATAACCACTAGCCTCCAGTCACTGCTTCTAGCATTATCTGGAGACAGCACCAGGCAAAGTTACAGACTCAGTTTCTTTAGACAAGAGCAGACTGCATAACTCATATGGTTGAGGAAAAGCTAACTCTAATAAATATATAAAACCCAAGGGATTATCTAAGCAGCCAATAAAGATATAGAATCTTTATTTTATGAACTGGAGTTATATTCATTCAGTATGTGGCATCAAAAGAAATACAGATTTTCTGACAGATTTTTTTCGTGCTGTTACTAAAATGCATCCCTTTAAAGCAGCATCTCACAAAACTGTAATTCTTCTCAATTTATCTCTGACTGACCCTACAGTCAACAACTGGAGGCCCCATCTTTGTACCATGCATGTCACAAATGAGATTTTCATTCTAAATGACCAGATGTAGGGATCAGATTTTGAAATTACATACCTTTTGTGCATAGCCCACATTTCCTTTTTATCTGAACTGCCCATCCCATCTCCCACACACCTGTATGCTTAAAATTGCATGGAGATGGTTTCTATTCTAAAAGAGGCATTTGTGAGAATGGAGCAGAGTGAGGCTGCTCCATTATTATTTTTACCTGAGCTCTGATTGCGGCGTCCTTCTTAATCCACTTTATCACTGTTTCATACACCAGCTCCTCTGCTTTGGTGTTCAGGCTGTCATTGGACATGTAGGAAATGAAGTCGTCTTTTGAGATATTAAGGATCTCTTCTTGGTTTGCCACCTCTGGGAAAATTTGCAGGGCATAGGCTTTGGCCATGTTGTATAGTTCAGTGCACTGCATGGCTTCAGCCATGGCTAATATTCCTAAGCAGTTGCTAGCAGTCAGCTGTTTTTCTAAAAAGGGCAAAAAACCAAATAAAAAAGGCAATTGAGAATTATTAAAAGCAAGATTCACATTTGTTCCAAGATCATGAGAAAAATAAGTGTTATAGACAAACCTCCAACCCTAATTAGTTTCAGGGAGTTAACCAGAAGCAGCACCCTGAGTTAATTTGGAATTGAGGTTTAAACTACAAAAATCAAAGTCTGCCTAACAAGTGAGTTGGAGATGGAGAGAGAAATGCACTTTCTGAGTTTGCTTTTTGTGTAAGCCTCCACAAAGCACTGGGGAAACCTACTGACATAACAGTATCTGGGGCTTCCCAAGGGATGGGAACCCAGCCAAGAGACTGCTGCTGTTCCTACCGCCTACAATGTTGCTTTAAGGAACAGCAAAGATGTAAACGCCAGTGCAGACACTTAAGAATAAATGCAAACAGCACTAAGGACATTTCTGAGAATGCTGCAGTCATTTTATGATAATTTTTGCCCTGTTCAGCTACTAAGCTACTTCAAATAATAAAAAAAAAATCCTCCCCCCTCTTTTTTTTTTCAAAGGAACTTTGTTGCTGCTGAATGTGATGACATCCCTTATGCAAAACACAGATTATACTAACGCCTTCTGTTAAACACTGTGTAGTGGGTTTCAAAGAAAATCATGCACAGAGGAGACAGCATTATCTCCTTCCCAGCAAACAGAAGCAGCAGCACAGTGTGTAGCTTTGCATTAGAAGTGTGCTACACCATACATTTGACTGTACTTTTTTCCTTTCCAGCTATTTTGAAGAAAAACCCACCAATTTTAGACGTTTATAAGAGGAACTCTCAGATTCTTCGCAGCTTTTGTTAACCAAGCCACTACTAATAAGAATATATTCTTTTAAGATATAGGACTAAACAAGAAAAAGGTAATAGAAGTGAGATTGCAATAGATCACAAAGGCATCGGTACCAGTGGCAGGCTCCTGTTCTGTCAGAGAAGTCCATCACATTTGGCACTGTCATATCCTAGTGCACTATGACAGACCACTGGATAGGAATGTGCAATAGCCCCATATCTCTTCAAACAAAACTCTCATCAGATTGCTTCTGCTAGAAATGCTCAGGGATTCTTCCCTACACCCAGCTTCTGCCTTCATCAGATTGAAAACCTGCACACTATCTATATGCAACTTTTAATAAAATGGGATTATGAACTACCTTTTTCTCTTTTTTTTTTTAAACCTGACATGAGATTAGGAGTTTTGTGGGTTTGTTTTGCTTTCTTCCCCGCCCAACTCTTCTTATTTTTTTTTACAGTCTCAAAACTAGGCTATCTCACTTTGCATCAGTTGATTGTACTGACTCCAAGGAGCCCCTTTCGTCAAGCTGACTGCAGTAGCAGCTGTGTTTGCTGTCAGTTGATTTTGTCACTCAAAGACTGCCCAGAGACAGGTTGCCAACTGATAGCTATGAAGCCCAAAACTACCAATTTTTTTCTTAAAAAAAACCCCAAAAAACCAAAAAAACCCCCACCAAAACCCGAGACAAAAACAACCCCCCCCCCCAAAAAAAACCCAACCAAACAAAAACCCAAAAAACACAAAAAAACACCCAAAAGACCAAAAACATCTTCCAGATTCCTTGCTTCTGTCTGCTGGCACTGTTTCATGGTGTACATACGGCTTGGGGTAAAGTAATCATCTAACAGAGCCCAAAACTCTTTTAATTTCTTGGCAAACTCTCAAGTCAAAGGCCAATCTGCCACTGTTCCACTTTATCCTCACAGGGTTAATAATGAAGGGAATAATCAATTTTGACTCATTAAGCAGCACATGATGGTAGACTTTCAAGAGTCTTTCTCTGCAGAGGACTGGGTTTGCCTCTGTCAGGAGAGATCCTCATACCATTTGCAGCTGAGCCTATGGTGTGGGGCAGAAAAAACACTGCTCACAATTGATTTCTTCTGATCTGGAAAGGCTTCTCTAACTCTACACTGGGCAACTGATGCAGCCTGGTACACTGGTCCAAGCAGGTCCATGTTGGCCTTTGGAGCTTTACTCCCTCCTCTTCCCTGAGAAACCCCTTGCTGGCAGACTCCAATGATGTCCCTGTCTGGTTCTGCAACTATTGTGAGGCCCTGTGGAGAGGGGTCCCAGGGAGATGTGGGATGTGGGATTGGGGATGTGCAGGAGGCTGGTGACACACTTCTCTTCATTTCACTTCTACGTAATGAGCACCACAGCAAGGTGGGCACAGCAGCATCTGGGATGAGGACTGGCACGTGAACTAGAGGGATTCACTGCTGATGAGCAAGACAGACCTTGGGACAACAGCTGTAGGAGACATGGAAAATCTCCATCCCATGAACATAAAGACACCACCTCATCCCCCCATTTTTCAGCTCTGAAAATTTGGCAGCAGGACTGGTTGTCTTTTGACTTCAGCTGTCACTGGTGCAACTCTGCATTCATATTAATATCCTTGCACACCCATAAACAAGCACTTCCATGTAACAATCTGATAATATTCTGGAGTAATCTGGCAATATTTTGGATGACAACTCCAGAATGAGCAGAACCCTGACAGTATCAATGTCTGTTACTCTTCACTGACTATAATGGGAACTACATGACTATTTAGACATAGACTTTTGCTATATAATATAGCTCATCCCAGATTACTGCAATCCAGGGGTACTTGTCAATGCTGGCATGCCAAAGAGAGCTAAGGACCAGTTCTGCTTCATCTGCTCCTGAGCTGTGTTCCTTTGGACACTGGCATGTTTACAGTAATTGCTGTTTTGCCACCCTGACACTGGGCTTGTAACAACACATTTTTGTCAAGTTTCACCTTGTCTCCATTCAGAACACAAGTGCTGACTCCTGAGCTATTCCCAATGCTCAAGGACAGTTTATAAGAGACTCATGAGTGGACTTTAGGGATATCAGCTGTAATCTAGCAGGTTCTCACTGGTTTGAGACAGGGCTGGATAGCATATTTGTTGCTATGTGTGTCACAATAATGCATACCAGCAGCTGGTATTTTCCACTGTGTTAGATGTGACTGGAGCGCGATCCTGTGCCGCATCATCAGGAGACAATCCGCCCGGCAGACTGCACCTCTGGGAGTAGGGAGACTTGAGATAACACCAGAGATAAACAGTATGCAGGAAGGATTACTCAGTGACATTGTGGTAACAGTATGATGGAAGCTCAGTGGTGGCTGTAAACCCCCTCTTGTGTGCATTAAGTGCTGTATTTTCACTTAGAGATGCTTTCTAGATGATGATTTGGATATCACTAAAAATAGCACAAAATGTGTACTTCCATGTGATTCTCTGTGTACATTCTGATGGGAAACTTACTCCTCAGGTATTCCTACTAGTGTCAAAAAGCATGTGAAGATGGGAGATAGTTGGAAGACTTTTGGATGCATTCATTGTCTAAATCAAAAGATTTCCCTTTCCTGTGAGAGTCTTCCTTTCTCCTATCTCCAGATATAGTTGAAGTTTATGCACACTTTATATGAAGTGTATATATTATAGTTTCTCCAGGGCTGGGCAGTGCAGTTATCTGGCTGGATCAAAATTCTCCACCTTGGATGAACAAAAAAATTGCCCATAACACTTTCTCTTGAATTCATAAAGACTATAAAGGCTTCCTCTTTCTTCAGGTGCCTGAGGAATGCAGGTCTCATCATCACTGGTCCATCATTCAGTTTTTCTCATTGCTCCTTCTAATACTCTTTCCAAACATTGATTTTGTGCTCTTTGCTCAGGAGACTAAGAAAGTTCTGAGCTCCTGCTCTTTCCTATTCTGATCCATGAAACTAACAGGTTCCACCAACTTCTTCAGGCTTAAGGATGAATACTTTTACTTTATCAGCAGCAGCCTGAAGTATAAACTCAGAATGTGTTCCCTCCTGTGATGGGTGTTCATGCACCATGGACTGAAATCATGATACTGGTGAATCACATGAAACCCAGTTCAAGCCATGGCTGTGATAATAGTGTAAAACAAATATGAAAAAAAAAAAAAAGATAAAAAATAAGAAAGGCTCAAGTCTTCAGCCATCTGGGTGAAGGAAATACCTGTGATATCCTGACCAGTTTGCAAACATTTGCCCAGTTATCATATGGTGCCTGCATGAACCTGTCACAATCATTGCATCAGTCAGCACGAAACTGTTCTCATTTCTCATGGTCTAGACACAAGCTGAGGAGACAGCATGGGGGAGGAGAGAGAACATGGCTATAATTATCCCAGGGAAGCTGGTTAAAAAATCTCCCATTGAAATGAAACTACTTTCCTGACACATTTTGCCACATCTTTTCACCAGAAAGTGCAAGAAAATTTGGGGTGCCTCGGCCTAAGGCTGCTGAGAGGCCCAGGATAAAGACACAAAAGCTGCTTGAACATCACCAAGCCAGGATCCTCATGGCTGAAAAAGGATGACCTGAATTTCCTCTGAGATTGTGCTGTGGTACGCTGAACAGACTTAATAATTTGGAGCTTTAACTTCTCTGAACTTCCCTTCTCTCCCTATATAGGCATGGCCACTGACGGGAAAGATTCACCGTTTACACAGGTCAACCCTTCAGAAACCTTGCAGGAAAAAAAGCCCTGATTTTTAGCATATTTTTACTTTGTACAGAGCAGAGGTGGCTGAGGTGAAAAATAAAAACACAGCCACAGAGAAGACAAAATGCTTTTCCCTAAACTTTTCAGATGGCAAATGCTCTGCTGTCTCTGTAGCGCAATTGAGTCACAGCTATAAATAAAAATAAGCAATTACACTCTGTGAATTCTCCAAATGAGAATACGAAGTTCCAGTGACTCTCGATATATCACTGAACTTATAACCAACTCTACTATTTCACACCATAACATGGTTCACTGAATTAAAATATTAACTATCAGAAAAGAGAACTCTCACAGTGATTCAGTGAAATAAATGCATTTTGGTTTTGTGGCTGAATCTTCAGTGATATCACAACTTAAACACATCCTGTATTTCTGGAAAGTCTGTAAGATCTAATCACTGTAAAAAGTTGGTGGAGGGAACCTGGGAGCAAGCAATGCCAGAGCCATAGCCTCATTCAAATTGTCCAGTCTGTATGATGGGATTGCAAAACAAAAATTTCACATCACCAGTACCCCCTCCATTTGAGAAGAAATGAAACAGACTTTGAAATAAGGGGCATGTAAAAAGTTGGAAAGGAGAATACAATGCCAGAGATTCATTACTGATGCCTGCATTGTACCAGCCTAGTCACACCATATTGCCAGCAGGCTGGCTTAGCAGTGAAAATTGACACAGCAGTGAACTGGATTCATTTGAGGGTTTTTTGTTGCTCTTGTTTTTTGAGCACAACATTTTCTAAACCCTCGTCTTCCATGTTCTGCAATAGTAGATGTCAATTTTAAATGAGAACTGCCCAGGGAAAACCTACAGTTTATTTGTGTTTTAGAGAGAATGATGCCTTCCACACCAATATGGGAGTTGAGGAAGCCCAAGCAGATACCAGATAACAAAAAATGGTTGTCTGGTACTTATACCTGGGAAGTACATCATATAACATTAAGACCAATTTTTTGGTATTAATAAATTTGTGTTCATTTTTAAATTATTACTGTCTTATAAACTGATATTACACCTATGACAGTGAAGGAGTGGCTTGTGGTACAGGCAGGAATTTGAACCACTGTGTTTCAGTTGAGCTCCAGTTGTGGTTCCTCTTCTGCCATGCCAGGTCTGTCTGGTTCCTGTTCAGGCCAGTAAAGCTTAGCTGAGCTGCAAATCTTGGACTGTTTTGAAATACTCTCTGCTGGAAAGAAAGGAGCAGGATGACATGGTGCTCCTGGAAAGAATGGATTTCTCGTGGTCCTGAGAGGATGGACTGAGGCGCTGGCAAAGACGTTGATCTGTAGATCCTCACTGAGACAAATGCTCCCCGTGCACACAGGGCACACCAGTTGCCAGGGGTGGGCACAGCAACCTTTTCTTCTACCCACCTTTGTGATGACATCAGGCCACAGCTCTGAATGCAGCAATAAACCCCAGGAACATTCAATCTGGAACACTGGATATGCAAAGAAGGACTTTCTCACAAAAGCAAGAAAATTGCAGATATTGCAATGCAGTCCTGAATTTTTTGGCAGATTTGCAGGAGTCCTACCTCCATTGCAGCCCTCCTCCAAACTCTTTTTGTTTTTGACCAAGCTGGCCTGATGTAGAACCCAAAATATGCTGTCACAGTTATAAGCAACCTTTGTGTTACAGCCCGGTATCTATGCAGAGATCATCCTCTGGGAAACAAAATATCAAGATTCCAAGTATGGAACAAGATTCAACAAAATAGGTTATACAAGATGTGAAAGCTGTTGCCACTCAAGCAACAAGCTACACTTCTCTAGATCATTTTCCACTGGTCATCATGCCAGCATTGGAAATTCAAATCACAAACCAAATTAATGACGCTTTACTTCTATTTCTTTCATCTTGGGTTTCTTCATTATCTTTTAAGAGTTGTTCAAAGGCAGGTTTATAAACCTTAACACAAGATCTTAAAACCTCACTAGATGCAATGATTCTTACCTAGAAATGAAACGCAGACTTTACAGAAAGTATGAAACTGGAACTTGCTGGCAGCTTCCAGTAGTGTTTTTGCATTGGCTGAATCTATGATCAAAGAACCTGTATAAACAAACTCCAGGAGTAACTCCAGGACATCCGCAGTGAGGTTGGACATGGCCAATTCCAGCTTCTCCCCGCTTCTGCTGCTGTCTCGTGGTGACCTGGTAACAGCAGACAATTAAATTATGGACATTACACCATTCCCATTTTATTGGCATTTATTGATTAGTGAGGGCTAGGAAATCACTTTGCACCTCATTATATTTCTCCATTATTTTTGTTTACGGAACTGAAGAATATGAATTTTTAAATAACTGAACTTAATAACTTTAACTGGATCTGAAAGAGAAGAGTCTTAAAGCAAGTCTTACAAAAAAATCTTTATTGCTACTTTGCATCTTCATGCAAAAAACAGTTGCAAAAGAAAAGGAAAGGAAAAGAAAGGAAAAAAAAGAAAAAGAAAAATGAATGATCCAACATTAATGAAAATGAGGAACAGGATTAGCTTTCAAAGGGAAACAATACATTTCAACATCCTGGTTAACATCTCATCTTCTGTGCATAATATAACTGTTAAGGAAAAACCACTCTTCAATTTCAGGAGAAAAGGTCATCTACTTTTTCAAGAATCCAGCACTAGAATAATTTTAGATGTCATGTGCACTTAAGGATACATTTAAAGACCTTTTCATAAAAAATCGCAATAAAAATTACTGATTTCTATTTAGCTTGAACTTCTCAGTTTGTTATATTAAATTATAGATATGATCAATATGATATCTGTGGTATACAGATGGCCACATAAAATATAATATATGCTTATTCTAAAAAATCTATTGTTCCCTTTTAGGCACTAAAAAAAGGAAGCCCTTCATGGCAATTGCTTTGAAAACTGAATACAAGACAAGCTAGACAGACAAAATGGTTAGAGCAAAGAAGGGAGAGGGGGGAAAACAACAACCAGCTCTGCCACAGGAAGCCAGCAGCCATCCTCTAGGAGTTTCATGACTGTGGCCTATGGTTTTTCCTGCATGAAGTGCTGAACAATTTGGGGATCAAAGTATCTCCTGCATTTGAAGTGTGCATTAGTGCTTGTGAAATTATTGGACAAAAAGAAAGTCATACTGAATTAAAGTAAGGGCCCAGTTCTTAATGCATGGCTGATGTGTCTGCAACACTAAAGACAGGTTACACCTGAAAGACAAAAGTGACGATAAATTTGGTAACATCAAGGAGGGGAGGGGAAATCTGTTGGAGTAAGAAAATAAACTCTTTTAATGGTTAGGACCATCCAGCACCTTCTCAAAGAAACATGAGCTTTGTTTTGTCACTGGACAGTCAACATCTGCTCGCTCCAGTTCTGCTCGAGTACTTGCAAAAGCCATCGCACGAGTGACACAAAACCGGCGCACGATGCAGCGCGACAGATACGGATTGGCCACAGCATCACTATTGACAGGCAGCGCCAGCTTGAAGCGTGAGCAAAAGCCACCATGAGCACTACCAACCTCTTGGGTTCACACAGCTGCCTAGAGAGGCCATGGTCAGACCTCTACTACCATCACAGAGGAAAAATAGACAACATATGAGGTTCAGTTTTTTTCCTGCATGACACCCCAACCACTTGTCCCAACAACACCTGAAGTCATTTGGGGAAGTGCTTAAAATTTGCAGTGGATGCTTTGTCACTGATCCTTCATTGACTGCCCCATATCAAGTTAAGGGCAGAGCTTTAGTTCATATGAATCTCTGAAGGATCAAAGCTTTAAAGAGGTTTCATTTTCAACGGAGCCGCAGCTGGCAGTCCCTAATTTCATAGTCTTCTCTAAGGCAGTGAACAATGGCTACTGCCCTTCACAGGAGGAACCAAAAGGAGACAAAATCATTTGCCTATGATCACAGAGAGTCAGGAGCAAATCAAAGAATTAAACACCACTTTTAAAATTCTAAATACTGAACTGACCCTTTTCATGGCAACACAGGTGGATTAGACCCTATTCCACAAGCAGATGCTAAGAACACATACTGATCATGACAGTTGTTGTACCTCTACAAGCACAGAGGTATATGCTACCCTAAATCCTTATGCTTTATCACACCACAGTATTCTTTCTGAACTCTTGCATATGGATTCAATTCTGCATCTGAGGCAGAAATCCTTTGGTGGCAAAACAGAAGTTGCCATTTCCTAGATCCTCAAGAGAATGTCACAAAATGTTGGGGTTTCTCCTCTCTCACACCCCAGTAATGTGCCCTGTATCTGATTTATCTCCAGTTGTACATACATCTGGTACTGCACTCTGGGCTGTCAAAATAACCTCTTGATACTGATGTAATTCTTGCTGAACTACTCCCAGAAGTGGTTTGTACCTGACAGTGAGCTCGTTTTCACATGGGCTGATTAATAAACACACCACCTAAAATTTCAGGGAGATTTGGAGGTACCCAGCAAGCGGCAGCCAGGCTCTTTGCACTGTGGGAAGTCCTACCATAAGCAATTATTTACTTAATGCCACTAATTGCACTGTGCTGGTGACGGCTGTGGGAAGGACTGTACATGATCCACTGGGAATTGCACAATCGCACCCAGTGCAGAGACCAGGAGGCACAAAGGAAAGGATGATGTGACACCAGTGTCAGCACAGACACATACCCATGGTAGCAACAACTGCAAGCTGCTATTTTTCACAATAATTAAGTAATAATCTCTTTTACTTTGTAATACACCAAGCAATAAACTGCTGCTGCAATTGATTAAATGCCAAAGAAAAGCTAAGGTGTTTAATCAATCACTAGAGCCACTTACGGCAAGTATAATACAAAGCTACAGAGATTATTGATATTACACAATGAGCCAGAAATGGGAAAGAAATTATCCCTGTTCCTGCCTCTGCGATGCCTTGAATGTGTTGTGCTGTTTTCCTTGTGCTTTCTAAGCAGTGAGCCCTTTGGCTCCATGTTTGGCTGGATCAAATACTGAGTACAGGCTAGATTCAGCCTGCACAGGGAAATCACAGCTACCCTGGCTCCCATGCCAGGGATCTGGCTCGGTACAGGCTGGAGAATGGGCAGGGAATTGGCTGAAGCAGATCCCAATGGATTAAAAATAAGTGTCTTAAGGATGAGAAGAACATAATGTTGTGAAACAGACTGATGTGACTGAAAAGGGAAATTCCACAGACTTCTTCATGAAATTATTTCAGTGAATCAGGTTGCAGCATCCCCATCAAAGCCTGACTAAAGGTTTCTGTGTTCCTTGTTTTCATGTATATTAGAATATCATACACCCTGTGCAGTTGTAATTCATCTGTTTGGGATACAGTCTTCTCTTGGCTCCTCTAGAGGAATTGCAATGAAGTGGCTAAGGCTGTGTTACAAGAATAGAATTTAGTCCTGTAAATGCAAATGCAGTGGATTTGGGAAAATCTGTAGCAATATATAGTGCTGTTTCCCAAATAGCTCATCCTCATCCTGTGTCACAACGTAAAGAGTTTTATTGGTGACATCAGTAAATGCAAACATTTAGACAAGCCTGTTACCAGAAAAGCCCCGACTTCCTGCCTTAACAGCTGCGAAAAGTCACAGTTCTTCCTGGTACATACACTCCTGTTCCCCAACTCCTGGCACAGACATGAGGTGTTTTGGGGATTGAGAGCTTGCCTCCTTCATGTTTCAGTCTCACTTGAAGCCCATCAATGCACCCTTATTGTCCATGGACATCACTAAATGTGGCACATTCTGCTATTTGCCTGGCGAACTCTAAAGTTTAAACAGAATGATGTCATTTTATTGGCCTTGTAATCATTGCTCATATTATAAAGGTCACACATTTCACATTGTGGCAGAAAATCAATAGCTCTCCCAACAGCCTCTGGGGGAAAAAGTTTTGCTTCTGAAGAATAATATATAATAAACAATTTTAGTCCTTACTTTATCATGGCTATAATCTTGGAGAAAAGCTACAGTAAAAATCTGGCAAAGGCTGATATATAAACTCATTAAAATTGGGAAGTGATTTAGAACAGGACTTTTTAAAAGATTTATCTTGAGCTAAACAGCAAAGAGATTTGTTTAGGTCTACATTTAAACAAGCTCCAAGAGCTCTTTAACAGCTTAATTTTATGGTAGCTGTTGGGGAATTCTTTCAGATTTACAAATCATGTATTTCTCTAGCAAGGTGATAGACCTGAACAATGTGCAAGCAGAACTGAACCTGCAGATAAGCAGGAAGCACAGATATACTCTAAATGGGTGAGGGGAGAGTTACTGAAAAAATTCTGCATTGTCTGAAATAATGAATTTCAACAAAATCAAGCAAGTGCCTTTGAAGATAGTCTGGCTACTTATCCTTCAACTTAATTGCTTCAACTAGAAAAGACAAAGGCACAGGAAACCCTTTAAAGCAAAAGATGGCTCGATTACACTCTCAAATAACAAATCAGAATCAGTGTCCCTTTCTGTTAACTAATATATAGGAAAGAGCAAAAATGTTTAAATACTTGATAGCAAGAAAAATAACCCTAATACTTCATCTGCAAGATCTAGTAGTGGAACTGACAAACGAAAAAGTAGAGAAATTTACATTTTTGGAATTTGTTTATCCTTGAAAATCATTTCCAAACATGTAATACACCCAGAAAAGAATCAGCCGTAGTGCTTTCATGTTTAATAGTGACGCAACTGAAGTTTTCTGCATCTTGAGTTATAAATAGATGTGTATCTATGCATTTTTCCTGCATTATTTGTATCAACATGTTCCCATAACAGAACGTTGGTGTGATTCTGTTCGAAACATTTAATAGGGAGATGCCTTGATTTGCGAAGCCACATTTAGAGTCTGGCTAAAGTAGCTGTGTAAGTGAAACACCGCAAGCGCATCAATTTGTCAATTTATGGACAGCGCTACCACCTCTCATTCAGCCTTCCCTCTTGGTTTGGATATCCTGCCTTTAACTGGCTTGCAACATTATTTTGACTGACTAATGGTTTGGCTACAGCTTCATTCAATTTTAGATCAAATATGAAAAGCTACCTATACCCAGTGCAGATGCCAGCCAATGCTCTGTTTACAAGCTACAGTCACAAAGTCAAAACAAATTCTGGATGTTCAAAATGGAGCCATCTGCACAGAATAAACATGAAAAATGTGAAACATTTTATGTAAATGTACATTACTGCCTAGGAACAGTTGGTTCAGCTTCCGCCCAGGCTGCCTGGCTGAGAACAGGAGGACTGACAGAGTTTGTGACACCTATTTACATTTCATGCCATATGACTCACCGTGCCGTAGACTGAGAGCTATGACGTATACTTAAGCTTTGTGCTCCAAAAGGGCACTGAAATAAATTATTATCTTTTAAAATAAAAACACACTTAGAATTGCTATTTGTGATCTTTTCCTGGACAAGTGAGACTTGATGTATAACTTTTTCCTTTTGCCTCCCCAAGGTCCATCTGTGAGCCTACCGTCACTACCTGCTTCTCCCAGCAGGACACAGCAGGAAAGAGCTAGCTCCATAATGTAACCTCAATTTTGTTCACATTTCACTCAGAATCTATCTTTAAGAAATAGGAAAACACACTCATCCTGGCAGTGTAAGAAAAAAAGAATTGCTGTCTTTATCTATAGCTCAGGGTCTCATACAACTCAGGGATCTGAATCTCATCCACTAAAAGCATGTGTTTGAGCTGACAGGAGGCTGCAGGATCGCTGGTAGCAGAGAGGAGCTCCAGCTCCACCCTGGACTGAGGAAACTGAAGCCCGTATTTTGGGGCTGGTCCCTCCCTGCATGGACCAAAGCAATGGCCGGTCCCATCACCCAGCTGCCTTTTGGCCTCTCCACCCCAATGCCCTCCCAAGATTTGCCCTATCAGCTCAACATGCTGATCTTGCTGGCTTGTTTGCATAATTAGAAATATAAATGTTTATCCTAAAATAATTGTGTTCCCATTATAAGAAACCTACACATTTTCTATCAAGATAGACAGGACAATTAAAAAAAATCAAATTAAATTGCCTTGTTCCCTGGACAGTATTTAGGACTCCAGAAAATAGGAAATCCAAGATTTTCATGTAAGATGAAGCACTTAACCGAAGAAAAGCTACTTCTTTTTATCTCTGTCAAATTATTTTGATTACCAAAGAAAGGACTCCAGACTGGGGTAGACAGATTCTCATGAGGCTTAAGAGTCTGTTAGCTGTGTGCTCATTAGAAACTGCTGTTCAAGTCGACACAATTTAGACTGTATATCTTGTTTATTGTGGAACTTCAACTTTTTACTTTAATCTTTAAAGCACTGAAACTTCAGGCAAAGAAGACAGTGCAATGATGCTGCATTTTAACTGTCCACTATTTGATTTTTTTATTGTCTTCAGAGTCATTAATGGTTCAAAACCAATGTGTCTACATATCTTGGGAGAAGCAGAAAAGAAACTTGGTTAAATCATAGCCACCCTTCAGCTCTGTACAGATCAGACTCAGTATTCTACATGGAAAACTGTATCTTGTACTGAATATCTTGATTTATCGTAATTATGGGTTCATGAGATATAAAAGCATAGATGCCCAAACATACAACATATATTTCCATGACATGCACCAAGAAACATATGCATACTGAGGTAACAGGTTATTTACCAAGTTATACAAGTTTTTGCAGCTGCAGGGTAATCAATCATGTAAATGATGACAGGAAGGGACATTTATAGAACAGCATCATTGCAATACATATGTCATAAGGCACTGAATGTTTTATTAAACAGGATTTTAAAAAAAAATACACCCCAGCATTGCTTCTCCTTTGGAATTGTTTTATCAGCTCAAAATGTATTAACTTGCAAATCTTTGCCTTCGTTATTCTATCTTGTAGATAAACATTATCTTTGAGCCTCAGTCACTATCCGTCTCATGAGAGAAGAAAACATGTACTGTAATGGTTCTATTGTATGATTACAATAAAGAACTAGTAAAATCACAAGATTAAATAAATTACATTGTTTAAACACAGGCTTGCAAATTCGTCAGGAAAATTTACCTGACCAACAAATCCATTTGCTCACTTTTTATCAGGATGTTGATATAAATAATGTTCCTTGTTCCAGGCAAACAAAATCTGGCAAGACTAGTGTAACTTATTAGGGTCAAATGCTGCCAGTTTGCACCTGCTCTATCAGAAGAAAATCAGGAAAATTAATGGCTGTGAGCTCGGGCACGCACCAGCAGCTCCTGCTAATTCACCATCACAGAAATGATCATTACAAACCAAGACGAGCAATGGGATTAAGAGCAAACGCTTTTGTTCACGGACAACACGGCCAGAATAAAATACAGCAAACAAAAGAGCCACATTTCCTATATACCCTTAATGCCATTCACTGAAGGAACACAATCTAAATGCTCGGCCAGGACCATTTCTAAAGGCGGGATCAGCGGCAGCCTGTAATGCTACAGTGTTGGAGATCACAGTCAGAGGCACAAATCTGGCTCCCTGCTGAGATTTAAGAAAGAAGATGACGAGTTTGAAGATGCTGGCTTAAACGACTGGCAAGTGAATGAAGAAGTGAATAGCAAGTGCCCTTGGAAGAACAGTGTTTCACGACCTAGACTTTTCCTAGGGACTGCATCTCGCAAGGTACTAGTGGAGAAGCAAAAAAACTGGGCCAACTTATTAATAGAGTGGGCTCTACCTTGTTTGTAAGTATTTCTAGCAGCCTAATTCAGTGGCAAAACAAACTGGGTGAGAGCTACTATTTGTTAAAGGTAAATGAAAGATACAAGCACGTTCTGGGGGATTATATAGGAAGGAAGATTAAAAGTAAGTTGACAGAATTAAAAATTTATTCTCATCAAACTTAAAGCTCAAACCCTTACTCAAGTCCTATCTGATTTCTTTTAATGATATTTATTACACCATCAAAAACCAGCTTAGCACAGAGCTGGCATGCAGCTAATAAATCTATTTCTTAGGAATGTGGTGAAATTTATACAAGTAATTATCTAGGTAGTCTACCCAAGACTCTTTCTCATCATTGCAATGTCTAGAGGGAAAACAATAATAAAATAATGATAACCACCATTATTATTTATTACTACTACTATGATTATGGCAGTGCCCAAAGATCCCAATCAGCATTACAGTAATTAGAATTAATTCTGTCAGGCACTGGTTCTTTCTCCTTCAGCTACAGGGTGTTGCTAGTGCTTTTCTACAGTATTTATAGATCCAGAGACATCAATGAAAGGCATGACAGCACCTCATCTATGGCCACAGTATAGGCAGAAAAGGCCATGTGGCTCTTGTCACTTCATCAGTCCCTGCCCATTCATCCTGCAGAACTGCTCTATTTCAGACACCAAAGCTCAGCACTGTGCAAGCAAAAAGAGGGCACCACAATCAGATGTGATCATTACCTGGTCATATTAATTCAAAGTCATTATCCCAATCCAGCAGTGGCTAATCCTTGATGAAATAAATGAAAGGAGTGAACTACTGATCCCTGGAGCTACCTAGAAGCAAGCTGGAGTTGGAGATTTGATTACCCTCATTTTAGGGCAAGACTGGCTTTTGGAATTGCCCCAAAAATGACAGTTTTAAAGAATATGGCTCCTGTTTCTATGCCATGGCAGATTTTCTTCTCTGTTGTCTTTGATTCATTTATCTTGAACTGCACTTTGTTAGATAACTGTTCCCTTTCACCCCTGAATTTTAGCAGAGTTAAGCCTAAATAGGGCTGTGAGATGTAAGTAAATACAGGTAGGTCAATTGCAGCAGCATCTTGAGATATGTTGCATGACAGCTGCATGGCTCGTGGATGGGTAAAGCTGGAGCAAGAGAGGTGATTAGTCTGTCATTCCTTGGGTAAGATTTGTAGCATTTGTGGTAGAGTCTAGAAATTACAGGAGCAAGAAGCCCCAGCTACAGTAAACAGAGATGCTATCAATGAGGGAGAGTGAGAGTTCAGGGATCTGCTTGGTGATTCTGTGAACCGCTGCCATTACAGGGCAGAATTTTACAGGCAGAAGCTTAATTTCTGTGCTGCACCTCAAGGCTTGAAAAGGAGCCTTTCTGTCCTCCTTGCCAGGGTTTCTCTTCAGAGTAGAGCACATTGCTCTGCCACTCCTTGCAGAGCGGCATCCAGCCCAAGCCACTCACCCTCCTAATCCACAGCCAGGCTGACACCTGCGATGGGTTTTGTGGCAGCACAGAACACCACTGAATATTTGTAAGCTGCCATTCATTTATGTAGAAGACCATACATTTTTGCCTGATGAAAACACATTTTCCAAGGTCTGGCAGCTGAGAAATTTGAAGCCCAGCAGGGAGCTCTGAGGGGCAGGCAGGCGGCTGCCTGGGCAGGCAGAGCCAGCACAGTGCTCATGAAAATACGCCACTGAGAGCAGGGGCCTATGTCCCATGCCAAGATCTTGTGCCCAACACACAGCCATTATCACTGCCTTGTTTAAGAGAAGAACCTGTCCACAGCACAATTTACGCCTGTTCCCTTGCAGTAAAGGGTGAAGGATATTTTACACTCCCATGCAACCTCCCATTCTCATGGTTTAAATGGTTTAACAGAAATCCCTGGCCCTCTTTCTCTAGGCCCAATGTACCTCTCCTGGCACCCGAAACAAACGTTGTATCTTTAATTCCTTGTTTCTCTGTTTTCAACTGCATGTTATAGTTTGTTTCCACATTCATTTTGTTCTACAATGGAGCTGAAGTATGCAGATGTGGAAATGCTGCTTGCTCTTCTCCCAGAGTTAAGAGCAAGATTCTTAATAAGCAGGAAAACATGAAGGGGTCACTAAGAGTAGATTTTTCTTTCATCCTGCTGTTTCTCATTTTGGGCTTTTTAGAATGTAAACACAAACCAGACAGTCTGTTTTCCAGACACCTAAACGCTTTTGCAGTTTTGTCAGGCTGTTTCAGATGGATAGTGGCAGGTTTCTCTGTTGTGCATCCAAATGCTCTCTTTCCACACAATGGTGTAAAATGCAGAATGACATCTTTGTCTTCTGTGTAGGTGCAAAGCAAGAGAAGTTTGGTCTTCTCACCCTAAAGGCTTTACTTCTCCTGCTCTGCCTTCAAGGCCTCAGAGAGTACTTTAGGGGGGGAAAAAAAAATCTGAAGACTTGAAAAAAAGGCAGGGTATTGTGGAAAAGCAATTTGGCCATGAAGTCACTGAGTCTACTTTGTAGGAAAAGAAGGATGAACATAGCAGGGCCAGATTACAATGCATCCAAAATACTGCTTCTTGTAACAGAATCTCTTTGTACATAAGACTTACTGTCCTGTGCCAGCGTAATCAGGCACCCAAGATGACTTAAAGATTAGAAAGCATCATTAAAATCTAATCTTGAAAAGATAAAACTTGTAGGACAAGATCTGTGTATCTTTAGCAACCGACCAGAGAGAAACGTACTTGTAACAGCTTGCTTACAAAAGCAAGCATTTTGGCCAAGAAGAGACTTTTATGTCAAGTGCTTCTTTTTAATAATGTCATATTTGGTAGAGATTTCAGTACTCTGGGTTAAGAAGAAGAAAGCAGCAAATGAAAATGTTCCGGTGAAACATTTCTTTGCTAAGGAAATATCAGAAATTCCATTTATTCAGCAGCTGCATTTGTCTATCCCAGATACAGCTGGAAACAAAAAAGATGGCTCTTCATGGGATTTTCCATTCATTTCTTCCTCCCGGAACACACACACACCCCCTCACACCCACCTTCCACCATTTCTTCTAGGGGAGATACAAAAGGCGGAGCTCATTTCTTTCCTCCCCTAAACCAAGAATGTTTTAAGTAAGAAAATCTGTGCTCTGCAAGAGGCATGTTTTGGAGATGCGTTTTTTGATGGATCTGGATCTGTCTCTTTTCTTTCTGTATACACATGTAAGCATAAATATGTGCCATTAAGAAAAACACTAGTTTCCATAAGAAATCATTCATGTCCTTTTAGTCAACTATGATTCAGGCTGGGTGACTGGTCTTTCTCTCTGGGTCATGAAAAATAAGCACTTCCAGAAGGCAAATCATGCTATTTATCGTCAGATGGGATGTATCGTCTTACACACATTCCCATCTTTCCTCCCGACTGCAGAGAGGACTAGACAGCCAGCTTAGGCTGGACCCCTGAGGGAAGCAATGGAACACCCATCATAAGTTCACTGTCTATGCAAATCACCCTCTCTTTTATAGTTAAGGGGGATGGATTCCTCCTTCACCTCACTGCAGACTGCAGCAACAGCCAAGAAGGTGAGGTCACATTCAACCTGCCTTAGATGCCAACCCTGTATCTAAATGTTGGCTAGCTAACATGAGACATAAGCACCTCTCATTGGTCCAGGGGCCCTGCCTGCACACAGGAGCCTGAATTAGGAGAAAAAGATCCTTCAGGAAGCCTTCAAGGTTCTTATCCTCATTGTCTATATCATAAATTAAGCCCTTGTTTTGAGATGGCTGATTCCATGAGTAGCAAAATCAAGCAGGCTGGAGTCAATGTGATTGGCAGCACACTCAAAATATGTAAGATGGCCTTCAGGGGACAGTGCCCCAATCCAGCTGCTGTTTATCATCCATGTTCTCCTGAAACCCTATACTGCAGTAGTCCTGTATGGATCCTCACCCTTCCCCTGAATCTCACCTTTCTCCCTTCATGGGTACAGGGATGTGGAACAGGTATCAGAAATATTTCACACCTGATCCTTTTAGATGAATCTGCACTGAGAAGGGCTGAGACTGTTTTCCATGGTCAGTTGCTGTTGGGAGGGAGATGAACACCAAATCCTGGTTTAGGCTTAAGTGCTGTGCAGCTTCTGACAGAGATGACCTGTTTCTAAAACAGGTGCCTGGTATGGTGCTGAGCTCAAGCTCAGGACTGGACTAAACCAAGCTCAAAAGGGCTCATATATTTGAAATATAAATCACATGGAATGGAGAATTTTCTGATGAGGAGCAGAATGGTCAGCATAAGATTAGCCATTTTCTGAGAAATTAAAGGGGTTTCAAAATGCACTCTCATTACCAAATTTGTTTCGTAAATGACTTTAGAATTGTTTTGGGCAATCAAACCTGGTTATCATTTTTTTTTTATCAGTGCAATAAAAACAACATATTTTCCTCCCTGCTATGACTAATTCTCATCAAATAGCCTTCCTCAGGATGAGCAATAACTCTAGTTCTATTATGTTTTTTATCTGTATTTTGGTTTTATTTTGAGAAGGAAATAATTGATCTTATTTGATTTTGAACATTTCTCTTTTATTCTTTTGAGACACTACTTTGCTATTCTACCATCAGATACCAACTTGAACACACAGTGGAATCAATGGCAGAATATGAGGTTAATAATAACCAGCCTGTGGCAAATAATAAGCCGAAGTAAATACTCTGAAAGATTCTATTTCTGCATGTTTCTATAGAAGCACATAGCACCTTCATGAATAGATCATATTCTCATTGATGTTTCTGGTGACACATAGGTGCCTTTGGTTGGAATGATAGTAGGGTTTAACCCTGGCTTGCACTGATTGAAATGGCCTTTCTATTATATTTAATATAAAGAGACCTCTTTTGTTCTTTAAGAAAAACTGCCATTTCTTGTTTTGATTTCTATAACAACACAAGGAGTGCAACATAAATCACATAAAGCTTTAAGTGCTGTCTCAAAGGAGCTGCTAACAAATATCATAGAGGATTCTAGATGTATTGTATCTGTAAACATTTTAACTCTATGAACCATAATGACTCTGTATTATTAAGGGCACGATCCCACAAAAAATTGAGTGCCTCTTGCTATCTGAGCCCTTAACTTCCATGGGGTCTCAGAAAGGACAAGGCTTTACACTGCAAATATCCTACAAGAAGAAGTCTTTAGAAATTCTACCCCATAGCCCTAAGTTTATTGTCTCGCAAAGACACATTTGCTCAGTTTACAGGTGAATATTTATTTTTCTCACCTGACAGTTTTGCAAACTCAACTTGACATCAAGCTGAATTTTTTCTTATTCAAGCATCATCATCAGTAATAAAGGTATTTTTGCCTTGGATACACCTGTGCAACTCCATTAGCCTCCATCAAGGTTACATGTGTGCAACTGAGGTTATATATGGATGGTAACTGGGATGGAGAGACCTGATGGTGGACACAAATCGACCTCTGGAATATTTATTGCTGCTGATGATGTGAAAGAAGGCAAAAAGTGGTGAGTTTAGCAAACAGGCTAAACCTTCCACTATGTTTTTCTTGTAATGCATGCACGCCTTATGTGGGCAGCTGAAAGACAATACATGCTTAAATCTAGGCTTTTGTTTTCAAAAAATCTAGGATTTTTTTTTTAATATTGTTTTAACTAAGTTTATAACAGAGCAGTGCTCAATCTAACATATATCCCCATTTAATAACTAAATAATAAAGCAGCAAGATTCGTCAGTGTGCTTCTAGAAATAGATGCTGCCTGGTGACTTCTGCACACAAGCAGAAGCCTTCACAACAAAATCCAAATGACAGTCTTTGGACAGTCAGTGATTTGGTTTCTGTAAGCTGGTTCTATGATTTTTCTTTTCCTGTAGACTCTAGTCTTTATCACCCTGAAAAGCATATACTGTAGCCTTAATTATTAAATAATAATGACCAGACAGAAGAGAAAGGACAGGAGAGATCTGGCATAGCTACTGCTAGCAATCATTAGATTTACAGAGGGGAAAAGACATGCTTCCTAGGCTAACATATTTTTTATGAATAATTGATAAGGCAGTCAGTACAGTTATATCATAGAAATGTAATATATATCCATAATTATAGAACCAGCTTTGTGCAAAAGGACATAATACACTGAAAGGAGATACCAGCCAATATGCCATCCTGAAATAAAATACAGTCACTATTGTGTTAGTTGGCAAAATTTAAATACAGGATTTGAAGCAAGCAAAATGTTCTTTAGTCCCATTTTTTAGCACAGTCCAGGCTCAGTCTGCTCAGGAAAATACTGCAAGGCAAAATCAGCAGCTGCATTAATTTGCTGATGATTGAGAGAAAAATGAAAGTTATCCTCGTTCTTTTTTTCTCCCTACTTGCTACTCTAACTTACTAATAATACGAGAGTACCAATTTATTCTTATGCAAGTATATGAAGCATACAAATTGAAAAATCAATGTAATGGAAAAAAAAGATTATCATGCACTGTTTAGAATCAATCAGCTAGAAACAGAGGGGGGAAAATGCGAAGGTGGAGACACGATGTTTAGAAAATGTACATACTGTACCTACCCTAAGCTGAAGTGTTTATATGAAAAAGCTACTGGTAGTCCAACATGCAGACTGAGCTACATTTTGACCTGAAAACCATCTTAATTCCAATTTTTTCTAGAGAGATTAATCAGTTGTCTTTTCTCCTTTTAAAGGTCCCCAAATAATAAAAATATCAATCCCTTTGCCCATAAAAGCCACACAAAATTATGCAAAAAAGATTTTAGGGTGAAGGGATTACAGAACTCCAAAGGCTTTATTTGCATGATGTCTCAGCACCATTCACCTGAACGCTGATGGCTTTTTGCAGCCTGAAGCACAGACTTTTGTCATGTGTGACAGAGTCCCTTGCAAACATTGACAGCTGTAGTTTTTAGTTGTGGACTGAATCACCATTAGCAGTGGAGTTTAAATCTTAGATCTCTCAGTGGTGGAACACTTTCTTCGGCCAAAACCAGCCTCTACTCATCAGAAATAATTACACTGTACGAGTCAGATGTGTAACAAATGGATCTGAGTCTCAGTTTGGAAATACATTCAGAGGAGGTGGAAAGAATGGCTACTGGCTCTGTGACAGGAGATTCAATCTTCATAAACCTGCAAGAGAGGGGAGGAAAAAAAAGCGACACAAATGCGCCCTACAAAAGAACAGAGCAGATCACAGCTGGAAGGAAGGCAAACCTTTTAATCAGGTCCTTGAAATACAAGCTGCAGGAAGCTAGAACATTTTGGTGGACTTCAAACTCTTTGCCTTCAACAATAATTTTCAGGTCTGTAAACTCTTTCGCTCTGCGTTGCTGGTTCAACTCCTTCAACATTTCTGCAGAACAGAGAAGACAGACAGTGCCAGGGTTCCCATTAAGAGTTTTTTATTTTTACTTTTTACTTTTCATTTTTTTTTTGTAAAGAAGTAGAGAAACAGGAAACAATTGATAATTTTGTTGGTAAGATTGGCTCAACACAGACAGTCAGAAGTTACAAACATAACATATTAGAAAAAAAAGAAAAAGAAAAAAGCAGGAACCAGTAGGTCTAAACAACTGAAATATATATACACAGAAAAAAAAGCAAAAACAATTCCTAAATTTGGAAGGGTTAAAAATGAAAATAAAAATATTTTAGCATTAGCAAATCAGAAACACAGATAATGCATTATCACAGAAATGTTAAAATAATTCGTTATAATCAAAATCAAGAGCTAATGAATTTCTATCTGAATGGAAATAAGTTTTGAACGTACTAGAATAATATTAGTAAAAATGGCATTATGATGCAATATGAACTGGATATGGGTCAAAATAATGAAACCACAAGACCTGCAAAAATAACTTATCCTTAATATAGTAAAAATGTGTTAAGCCTCTCAGTTAACATAAAAAATAGCAGTTCTAAATAATATATAAATTACAGTGCATAGAAAATTAGCTAAATTAACAATGCACCTTGCATATACCTCAGCTACATAGACTACAATTGTATATGTTTCAGAATTACCTTAAAAGCATCTTTATGATAAAAAAAACCTCATGCAGAGAATAAATTACTGCCTTTTATAGCAATTCCTATTTTTTGCACTCCAAGGATTTTTACCATCACAGCATTTTTATTTTTTAGCCTTCAATGGCTTCATTTACAGCAACAATCAACTTTCACACATCATGAAAGAATCATAATGATTAAAATAACCTATGAAAGTGTTTCCATCCTGCAATAAAGCACCTACCTTGCATGATGCCTCCTTTTATAGAGCCTATTGGTGCTAACAGAATGAAATGATAGCGTGCCACGTCTCCATGTGGGGATGTGAACTACTGAGCAACCTACATGTTTTATATGCTCCCTGGACTTTTAAGGCTAAGACTTCCCTCTAACTTTGCAGACCAAAGTGGCTATCAAGATGAATAATATACTTTTTACCTGGGCAATAGCCTGGCAGTTCAGAAGCCAGTGATCAAGATGACAGAAGAGCTGATTTTAAATACTAAAGGACTTTGGCTTTATTTTATGTTTGCAATAGGTCAAGGTTCTCATTTCCTCAGTGTAACACCCTGAACATATTCCTCTTCAGACAGATCTGTAAATCAACAACAGTTCTTTACATGGAGTCCCTACATGAAGTAAAAGGGACCTTAAGGGTGTGTGACTCTGCACTTAAACCTACTGAGCAAGAGCTGCCAAAGCATTGCCAAAGGGTCTTATGGTGAAACCCAGACCCAAATAATCTCTGAGGTCTCCTGCTCTCCCCCAAGGAAACTCTACAGGAAACATTTCAGCCAAGCACTGGTGTTTAACGACACAAAAGCATGCAAATATACAACTGTTTAATGAAAAGAAATTGAAGGTCTCCCAAGCCCCAACATCTGTGGTGCATATTTTTCAGGCCTAAGTAAATAAATGTCACCTTGCACATTTATGTCTTTTTAATGGAAACACAGTAGTGTCTGAAAGGCTAATTATTCTATGCTGAAATGGGTCAGTGCTCTCCAGAGAGCAAGCAGATCATTAGAGAGGGCACAGATTTAACAGCAGGCTTTTGTCAGATCTATAATAGGGGAAAATAAACCACTCTGTCCTGTGGGTGCTATAGCAGGGACTATTTTTAACAAATTCAGCTGAGGTAAAGCACAATGATACATTTTGAGCAAAACCTAAAATGGGATGTGAATCTTCACTCCTGTACAGAGGAGTCTCAGACTTTTGCTAGAGGTGTGATGCCTGAAGTCTCACTGCACAATGAACATTTTGGGCCTCAGCTAAAGACCAAGGAAGGTTTGGGCACAATGGGTGCTATACTTGATTGAGGGCCAAAGTGGCTGAGGTCTCTGGTTTCATAGGAACAGCACCAGGTACTTTATCAGTTGCATACATTTATGGAGGAAGCATTTTTCTGCCCCTTTTTCAGATATGAACAATTTTTTTCCTTTCTCTGTCATGGTCCATTTTCCCACTTTCATTTACAGCAACGACATTTTCCTCACACCAATTTCCTATCATTTCATGTCTTACAGATTGTTACTTTTCCCTCTAAACTTTCTGATACTCTCTCCCCTTTTCAAATTTACCCCACCACTGTCCTTGACCCCCATTTGCACTTCTCCTAAGTTCCTATTCAAGTTCCATTTCTCTTGTATCTGTGACTTTACAACCTTCCTTGCAGAGGCCTTTCAGGACAAGGGCTCCATCCATGACTAAGTCATACAAGTCTAAGATTACGCTTACACAAAGGGTCAATCTCCACCTCACCTCATTCCATCTCTCTCTTTTAAAGCTCATAATCAATTATTATGGTGTTCAAAGGGCACAACTGTATGAATAGCAACTGCACAGATGGATCCTGTGCGAGGGAGAGGGAGAGGAGAGGTTTAGATGTACTCCTGAATGAGCTAGGGGTTTTAGGAAGTGAGCTCAGGGTAAGCAGGACAGTACAGACCATCCTTGAACTCCTGTGGCCAAGATGATTGAAAAACAAGACACAAAGCTCAGCCACTGTAACTATTGATGCTGTGCTCTCTGTGCTGCCTCCAGTACTGTGAGAGATGGTTTGAGCATCTAAGTCCCCAAACAGCTCCCACAGGTAATGGGCTCATTATCTGGACTTGCTGAGCACCCTTTAATTACACTCAGTCCTGGGCACAGTTTCTATCTATGCTCTTTACACACTTGAATGTGCTTTATATTGCATGCATTCATTAAGGGATGCAAACCAGAAAACAGGTCTGGAGCAGTGATGCAATTTGGCTCATAAAAGCCCAGAAATCAGAACAAGTTCTAATCAGAAACCAAAGCTTCTCTTTTTCCTACAGACATATGGAGGCCACGACTCCCCTCTTGTTCCCCTAAATTCTTACAGTGCTGTTCACCGAGAGATGACTATGAACTGTCCTGAATTTTTGCAGCTCAGTATCTGAACTAGAAAGAGGAGAGGCAGGTGGAGAGGAGAAGGAAGTCAGGAGACTGCATTGATTCATCCATCTTCCTCGCTCAGGCTCCTTTGTATTACTAAATAACTAGCAGGCATTAGTATTGGACACAAGGTTATATCACAATGGGCCCTCATTCTCAGAGTATTTGTAATGCTCACACTGTGCTTAGCCAGGCATTAATGATTTATGAGGACTCAGGATGAGTTGCAAAACAAATTTTTTCACCAGGTAATAATGCCTGCCGATGAGTTGTAAAAGAAGAGACAACACAGTGCAGTCCTGGCAGTGAAAAATGACCTCAGCTGGCTCCTGCTAGTCCCTCTTCTGGGCTCCTCCTAATTTTCAGCATTTCCTCAAACAAATGGAATTTCCTGAAACCTTCAAATAGAGATGTGCTGGGAATTTTCTACTGGCTATTTATTCCTCTAATTTCTTTGTTCTAATGGACTTTATTTTCATTTGACTATTTGTTTTATTAAGAGATCCAGGTAAAAATGAAGTGCAAGGACAGTTGAGGTGCAAGGTTTCAGCAGGGTGAGCACTGATGGTTCTTCCCCTCAGTCAATCACAACCATGGCTCTACCCTAGTGCAAGGAATTTTCCCTTCTTAC
Organism: Hylia prasina; assembly: GCA_013397195.1. Taxonomy (NCBI): domain Eukaryota; kingdom Metazoa; phylum Chordata; class Aves; order Passeriformes; family Sylviidae; genus Hylia; species Hylia prasina. Next base: position 1,167,715 of record VYXD01005452.1, read on the forward strand.
CAAAGGTGCACACATACATTGGAGTGACATTTTGAAACCAAGCCAGTTCTTTCTGTCTCTTTTTTCACTAGTGATGCTATACCATTCTCAGTGAAAGACTGGTTGAATACTTTCTTCATAAAGAACTGCACAAGAGACACCCCAAAATTACATGAGCTATGTAGTGGCTGAACCTAAAGGGGACTTGACCTGAAACCTGCAACTGAACATCTCTGTGGAGCTTGTGAAAGGCACCATTTTCTGTCTTGCCATTATCATTGCTTGGGGGCATTTAATATAATTATATTGAGAGTCCCAGAGACAATATAGGTCAGAAGGTGTAAGTGACTGTCCTCAGGTCAGGAACAGAGCCAGGAAGAACTCAGAAGCTTTGATTCTTGGTCCCCAGCTCCACCCATCACACCACATTTTCTCCCTTTTAATTAATGGACAAATTACAAATTAAACTGAAGAGCCCACAAACTGTGGATCAAATACAGGACCATGCACAAGTGTGTAATAGTGTAGATCAAGTAAAGGGAAAAGACATTATAAAGTGAGTATTTTTTAGAATTACTTATAATCAGAAATAAAAAAGAACAAGGAACTTATTCCCAAAGTTTATTTATTCTGTATTTTAAGCACAGTGATGACTGGATACTTAAAGACCCTCTCTAATGCACATTCCCATGGCACAATGGAAGCTCCCAGGTTTCTTTCCATTTTTAATAAAGTACTCTTTACTTAAATTCTAGTAGATAAAGCTTTAAAAGGGGGCAGCAAGAACTAAAATATAATGAGGCATAAAATATGGAAGAATCATTTTTATAAACAGCTTTTAAAATAATTTACTTGGGAAAACTAACCTCATATAAAACTGCAAAGGGTAACTGATGAAACATCACTAATTATTCTTGTGAGGAATCTGCAAGAGACCAGTGCTTGCTCACACAGCCTCATGTTTTCATGATTGGGACAGAAAATGTGGGAAAGTTACCAGAAGGAAAATCCAATTACCTTCTTTCCTTAATAAGTATGGAGATTAATTCCCAAGGTTATGCTCTAGTTATGCAAAACAATAATTTTAACCAGTAAGCACCAGCACTGACCACACTTGCTTATTTTTATACCGGTATAGTATGGGTAGATACAAGAAACTCTATCATGAAGCAGAAGGTCTAGAAGTCAAACAGGAGATGCGAGCGGCAGGAAGGAGTTTACCACTGCAAACCCTTCCCACCTGAACCACACAAGAACTCAGGATTTTTGTCAAGTCTCTTATTCTCCTCACCACAACATCCACAGACACACAGATAACCCTGAACCCTGCAGAGCACCTCAATAACCTGCTGAATATACCCTTGTGCTGTTGATACGTGGCTTGAAGCAGCTGCAGAGAGGGAACAACTCAATGCCCAGCTGCCTCATTAGGCCAGGCTGATGAAGTTAAGCAGACACACTTGGCACTGCTGTGGCTGATGCTGTTCTCTACTCCTCCTGACAACCTGTCCTGGAAGACCAGGATGAACACCATCCATCCCTTAAGGCCTCTCAGGATGTTCAGGATGGGGGTTAGTTATTTCCCAGTTAGCAAACACAAAAATCAGTTACAGCATATTTCCTGTGAAGTAAAGACAAGCACACACCTCTGGAGAACAGCTTTTTACTTGGGACTGAGGGTAAGAAATAGGTCCTTTAATATCTTTTAGCTTGAAAGTAAAAGGGAAAGGGAAATGGGTGAAGCCAGGTGAGAATCACTAACAGATGAGGATGTTTCAGATCATAGAATGTCCTGAGTTGGAAGGGTCCCACAAAGATCACTGAGTCCAACTCCAAGCCCTGCACAGGACAGCCCCAGAATCACACCATGTGCCTGAGAGCATTGTCCAAACTTCCTGAACTCTGTCAGGCTCGGTGCTGTGACCACAGGCCTGGGAAGCCTGTTCCAGTGCCCAACCACCATCTGGGGGAAGAACTCCTGTGATCTGCAGTTTCCTTCCTGGACCCTGAAGGTTATACATTCAGTTAACTGGACTGTCTCTGCAGTCGAATAGAGACAGAGCCCATCTCAGACACAAGGCAACCAGTTCTGTGTGCCTGGACAGGTAGGATGTACTGTCTCTCCCCAGGGATTACCAAGGGAGATTAAATAATTAGTTGGGACCAGACAGTAATTTCTTTTTTCTGCAGAAGGAGGGAACTTATATGTTGCAGATAAATACTTCCACCTCATTTTTCTTATTGGATCTCAATTTCAGTTGAACTTCTTTAGCAAGAGCAGAAAGAGAAGGGGGCGTAAGAAAGCTGGGACTGCCTGTGCAAGGATCCTTTATCGGAGAGAGGGGAGAGGCAGACAAATGGTGACACTCTCACTCTGGACTGAACTGCAAAGAGCCAAGGCTGCAAAGGCTTGGGATGGCAGTACAAAATACTGTCTGCATGATACTGGTGTGCCCAGTCCTCCTCTCACAATCTCTATTCATTAGGGAGTTTCCACAGGACACCTTCCCGCACCCAAGGCACATGAAAATGGTTCTGGCATATTTTGCTTTCCTAATCCCTTAAACCAGATAAAATGAACTGAGAAAAGCTCAATACTGAATATGAGCATGGCAAGGCCGTGCCCTGACGAGTCTGTGCTACCCAGCTACACACTCTGGTGAAGATGGAGCATATGCTGATGGAGAGGTATCACTGCTGGCACAGCTACACCAGCCCCTGAACAAAGCCAACAGGAGTCATCTTCTGCTGGGTTTTGTCAGCACAGCAATGTGAAATGCAAGGTGTGAAGTTGTCATACTCCAAGCTGATACAGCCACGGCAGTAGGACTTTGTAGTGCAGGCCAACCTGTCTAGATCTTCATTGTGTTGACACTGTTAGACACCTGTGCTGCTAAAGAAAACAGTAACAGATGCTGGAGAGTTGGAAAATATTTTAAAATCCTGCCGAACACCGCGTATGTGGCTGTATATGACAATTCTACTCGAAGGATTGTTCGCAATGAGATGCCCTGTTGCGCTAAATAATTTTTTGTTGCTCACTTAGGCAAATTCTTCTCACCTTATGATGAGAAAGGGTCAACAAAGTGAGCTGTGGTGATTACTCTCTTGAGGAAGACAAACTTCAAGTCTGTGTGTAAATGGAACCTTTCTAAATATACTGAAAACTCAGGGAAGTCACCGTATCATGTTTTGAAACTAATTTTCAGGCTATTATCATCACTGGAACTGACATTAGGAGGTACCTCAAGGCTGTCTTCACACATTATAGAGTTGATATTTCCTTATATAGAGGCCATAGAACTATTTCAACATATTTTCTGATTATATTCAGACACAAACTACACCCTTAATCTCTAGGGGGAGAGAAACCCTAAAGCTTTAGATACAACTTTGGAGAGATTTTGGAATCACAGTTATGCATTAAAATAATAAAAAAGGAGTCTGGGGGCTAAAATGTCTTTGCTGCTTTGATTTATGAGGTAAAGTCTTCTATGGTATCCATGCCTGCTAATTTATAATCAAACGGGGTTACAAATGCAGAGTGAGCATATGTGACTGGGTTTGAAAATGAACTGCATTTATATTACATATATGGATGCAAAGAATGACAAAAGAATACGGTGACAATTTGATCTCTTTCATTTTCCAAGGCATACTGTGATCCATGTAAGGAAAGGCAGCAAGACCAAAGGACCCAGTATAAAAATACCCACTGAGATGTTGAGATAAAGATGTAGCTTCCTATATCAGGATCTGCTGGGTTTTTTTTCAGGATTCACCCCTGATTAAATACAAAGTTGGCTGCAGCCTGTTCCATATTGGCCAAGGCAAACAAAGCCCAGGAGATCCCAGCAAATGCCAGTCTGGTCCCCTCTCCACATATAACATGCCACTATGTCAGTTAGCACTGTAACTTGATTTCCAGGCAGACAATAATTATCTCTGGAGACAAAATGAGAGAGACAGGCAGAAAGAGAAGGAAAAAAAAAAAAACCAATCTGTGAGCCCTGGAAATGCAGAATAGCCCAGATTCAAAGGGAAATTTAGTTCTGATTGTTTTATTTACTAGCAGGCAGACCTGAATATCAATCCACATTTAAGAGAAGGCTAAAATATTTATTACTACACAGTCTGGGATGAATTCAGTATTATGCTAATTGCTTGTAGCAGAAGACTAAGAGATAGCTTTTGGACCTTTTTGATCTCTTTACGTAGTGCAAGACATTTAGCTAAATGTTTCCCAGCTTAGAACAAGCAGCACCAATCTGTGAAACTGATGGTGTGATCACCAACAGGGTCCTGACATGGCAGCACCAGTGAAACACTGACCAGTTTTGGTGCCAGTCGTGTGTTAACAGCAGCCATAGCCACATCTGCACCACCAGCCAGCAAACAAAACACTTGTGTTCCAAACGAAGAAAAAAAAAAAAAAAACAGGTTTCTGAAAATAAATCAGTGATGTATCCAGAGCAAATTGCATCTATTAGACGAAAAAAACCCCAAACCCCAAAATACCACAACTCTAAGGTATAACACCTGACAATCAAAGACTTCAAAGCACTTAACATACATTAATTAGCAAGGATGAGGCTGCTCCTCTGCCCGTTGTAAACAAAGCAGTTCTGCCCAGCTTCAACAGGGGCAGGGCTTAGGCTTTTCATAAAATGTACGTAAGTGTAATCAACGTAAGTCTTTGAAATACATTTTTACTAGACAGTGGCAAGGCACATATTCTGTAACATTCACATACTGCTGTAACAGGATGCCTAATGAAAGCAAATAAAAGCATTCAAATCTTGGGCACTGAAATCTCACCCTTTCAGAAGATACTATACCTAATCTATAAATAACAAACTATTAAATCTCACTATTTAGGCCTATATACTCCATGGATAGTTTAGCACCAGGCATGTGTTATGCACTAGGTTAAATGCATGCGACAGTATTTCTTGGTCCAGTGGACATCCCATATCATAGAGAACTGTTTTTTTGGTGTGTCCCCACAATACGTCTTAGGGATTCATTACACTATCAGAACCAATAAATGTAATCAAATATTACAAAATAATAATAATAAAAGAGATAGAGAGAGAGAAAATGCTCTCTTGTCAAATCTAGACTCTCCCTGGGGTATTCTGCAATCCAACAACTCCACTTCAGCAACCAGTTCCCTGCTGTGTAGCTTCAGCAGGTGTGGGGGGCTGCAATCAAGACTATTCACGACTGAAGAAGTTACTGTAGTAGTTAAATACAGGGCTGTTAACTTACCTAAGAATCATAAATGACTACAGGTTTGGAAAAAAATGATAAATAAGCTAGTTTTTGGGCCCCCTGAGCTTTAAGAACATGGTATTTTACGTTAAAAAAGCCATAATTTGTGTCAAGATTTCCTCTGAACATCATCCTACTTACAATAATTTCAAATCTCTAGATTCTATCTGTCCTGAAGATGTGAAAGACTTTATAATTATTTTTTTTCTCCTACATTTTAAAGCACTGTAAAGTTTTCAAAGTCTAACAGTCCTGTAGCTGTTTAGGAAACATTTTGTAAAATGTCCTTCTCACTTCTGCAAAACTAATGTTTTCCTGTAATAGGGTAAACCCATGATTTTTAAACCTTTACTTTTAAGCAGACTTCTTGGAAGGTATTTCTGTTATTATTAGGAATTTTGGGTAAGTCCTAGTAAAGTCACTTCCCAGGATTCATGTTGCCCGAGCATGGGGTTTGTACAGTATGGCAAGAGAATATGAGTCATAACTAGCTGATAATGTAAGAAACCATTTAACTGCAAATGTTGTTTCTATTCACAGAGAATTAAGTTATCAGAATGTGCTTAAGTAGCTGCCTTACCAAACTCAGAAGTAAAAAAAAAGGAGACACTTTTAAGAAGTCTGTTGAGATTAAAGGACACAGATTTATTTAATGAGTATTAAAATTTATGGGCTCTCTAAGAATTAAGCAAGCTTATAAAGACTATTTTGAGAGCTGAATGGCTTTCACATAATGAAGATGGTTGATAAGACTTGGCTAAAAGATTTCAAAAACAAATGAAAACAAAGGAACACCTCAGAAAACATGGTGATTAAGTCAAAATTTCAACTGCGAAGGCAATATACAAATTTCACAATCATTTCATAATCCGAAAATGCTACTACAACCAACCCGCAAAGGTGCTGAACCCATGAAAGGATGACAACAGGCAATTTCGAATCTAGACAAGCATGAAAGAAGCATGTTTTTCTCCTTCTGTGTAGTTATGGCAACAGAGAGATATAAAACCCCTCCTAACTGAACAAGGGCTTTTTTCCTCTCTCTGCTCCCATCCGCAACTTTACAGCTGTCACCACAAGTCATCCCGCTCGCTCCGGCACGCCAGCAGGCAGCGAGCCGGCATCTGAGGCGAGCCGAGAACAAAAGAGGCTGCAACGCAGCTCCAGTTCAAATGACAGCCTCACCAGGGCTCCAGCCCGCACTGGGAAGACAAAGTTGTAAAGTTTCACAAAAGAATTGAAGTGAATTTCTTCTCTGGATGTCCTAGTGGGACAGCAAAGATCTATTTTAATTTAAGGTACTTGCAGCTTTTCTTGCCTAATGACCGAAATATCTAGAACAAGAGCTGCTCAACAGTAGTTTGCAGGTTTACAGGGGTCCATAAAGCCACTTGCACTGATCTGAAAAGCCACAAACACAGGAAAGCATTAACTGTTTCCATTTTTGAATGTGGGCATTAAAGACAGTGAAATGTAAGAAACGTGGAGGCCTGGGAGGTGTCTTTGAAAACTATTGTTGAAACTGTGAGGATTCTGCAGAGGGGATATGTTACAGCTTTAGGCAAACAGAAAATAACAGGATTTAATTTAGATAGAAGATTCTTGATGGGAATTGATAGATGTTCATCCATAAGCTACTTCACTGATCTGTAACACATAAAACCAGGACTTAAAACCAAATTAGAGGAGGGCTTCCTCTGAGGTCCTCACAAAGGGCAGCCTTAAAGTCAGTGATGAAAGCTCCAAAAAGGAAGATACAGGATTGGAAATGAAATAACCACCATTTATCGTCAGTGGCCTTTTGAATTTGTATTTTGCATTCCTCAGGAACAAAACAGTTAGTGACCATTTACTTTGTCTTCAATGATATTTTGCCCTATGACACAGCAGAACCCGGTGTCTCTAATCAGCTGTGCTGTGTGTCTGAACGAGTTTCAGGGGAAGCAATTATAATTTCATTCATTTTTTCTCATGTCTCCAAACCATCAATTTACACACACACACACACACACAACGAAAATGGTGGTACTTTTACTTAAGTATGTGGCAATAGCAATTTATGTGTACAAATTAACAACCCTGGGAACAACCTCATTAAAAATCTATGGCTAAACTTCAAGGGCTTTGTGCTTCTGCCTCTCATGTGCTTGCCCTCCCTGCTCCAACAGCAGAAGGCCAAGATGTATTGAAGAAGAACAAACATCTACCTGTGCAAAAGCTGCCCTTTATGTTTCACATGAAATGTCAATATTTCAAAAGCTGGTTTTGTCTTTCCAAGTACCTGTGACCCTTTCAGTGGACTGAAGATTTCATGGACAGAGTCTTAAAAATGAAAATAGTTCTTATTTTTTTTATTTCCTTTGCATGTCCTTTGCATGTACATTTTTACTTTGCTGTAGAAAATGTCATTAATAGTGACAATATGGCACAACTGTCATGTCTCACAGCGCTGACGTCTTTAGGTTAGTTTGGAAATGTTTTTTTCTAGGTCATTATTTTTAATTAATACAACGAATTAGTATATTTTTATTCAAAATGTCAAACTGTTTTAATCATAACACAAATATGAAACATTGACCTAGAAAATAGGACGTTTTTATAGTACTAAATAGCAACAACATAATTAAAAGCATGACATTCTAAAATAGTGTATTTGACCATTTTACATCTTAATGAACTATCATATCAACTTGCTATTTAAATTTCATTAAACTGGCTAACAAATATAAAATACATTTTGAAACAACATCATTTCTCATAACCAATTCTGGAAATATGTACCTTGTTAATGATGGTTAAATGACTTTTCTAATTAGTGTAGTTTAGAAAAAACTGATTGAAATGGCATTTTACAGGAAAAAATAGTTTCAAGGATAATTTATTTCACTAAAGACACTGTCAATACTCCATCAAGCAGCATCTACTTAGCCATAATCAGAGCTTGCTTCAGCTGTGTGGCTGTGCAGTGTCTTGTGGAGTTAAACTGACAAAAAGCCTTTTTAAGTTGCACCGAGTATTTCCCAGTTTAAGCCAACACACACATTCAGCTGAGAGCAGGTTTTGGTTCCCATGGCTGTACCGTGTAAGAATTACAGTTGTGGGCACACACTTGCAATACCACCAAAGAAACACTGTTTCTTGATTTCCTGATTTCTAATGTTAATTTTATAGTCAGCTTCATTTATGTCCTGGTTTTTGTTTAGCCTTCCTTTTTTTTCTTTAACTGTTACACTCCTATTCTTCAGATCCTTCTTATACACTTGTGATTTTCTCCTAGCAATAATTTTTAAAGATAGTAATATATCATTGAGGATGTGATTAAGATAATTCAGTGCATTCCTAAGGACACCAAATTGCTCAACTGAAGTGTAATTTGGGTAGGCTGCAACTTATTTTTAAAGATTCATAATGCTGTAAATGTAAAATAAACCTGAAGGTGAAGCAGTAGCTCTGGGGTCCTTGTCTGCAAGAACTATAAGAAATAAAAAAACCCAACAAAACCACAGAAAATGTAGATTAAATTTTTCAAAATGCCTAAATAACTCCTGAGCCTGGGACTTAACAGCTCTTGAAAATTTAACCTATCTGTAATTTGTCATAAAGACAAACAATTATTTCTCTCGAAATAATAGGATCAAACTGCTTTTGACTAACCAAAGTAATGTCAAAGGTTAAAAAGATAGAGCAGGAAGGCAAGAATCTACTCTGTAAAACAGCCATTCATCAGAGCTTCAAATCTCTGCTTGTTCTCCAGGGAATAATCTGCAATGACAACTTCACATAAAAGCAAGACATCTCTTTTTGTAGGGGACTATACAATTCTTGTCTTAATCACACAAATTTTACATCATTTTCACACCAATCTTTAATACTGTACTGATCTTTAATACAAGTAAAAGAAGTCAAAGTTCAGAACTCTGCAAGTTTGGAAGTGCTAACTCTAGTTATTCTTAAGTTTTCCTTCCTCAGTAGTTGATGGACTCAAGAAATAGTCCCAACCATTATTTTGTGGTCCTTAGTATTCATTGTATAAATGAGAAAAATTAATATAACTCCTTAAAAACAACTGTACAGTATTGAATAATGCTTCTGTAAGGAAAAAAAAAATCTGTTCAATAAAGGACTCAATTTGAATCTACTTGAGGAACAATCTTTTCAAGTTCTTTTTGAAAGCAAAAAGATAATATGGTTGCTGTGCACCCAGTTATTTTGTGGTGCACCAACACAATGCCTTCCCTATGCCTAAAAATTAGGAAGCAACAAAGATTTCCAGTATGACAAACTTTAAAAAAAAGTAAGATTTTTTTTTTAATAACTAGCAAGCCAGCGTCTGTAGATTGGTTTGGAATCTACTGACAATCATGGCTGCTGATTATATTTTTGGGTTATTTTTTTTTCTTGGAAGAAGAAGGCCAAGTAGACATAAGAGGCAAAATTCAGATGAACAAAACTAGGAGTAAACCTAATGAAAGGACAGCGTGGAACAGAATAACCATAATTAAATTAAAACTGTAAAGCAAGGAAAACCAAAACCACACAAAACAAAACAAAAACGCCAAAACCAAACCAAACCAACAAGACAAAACAAAAGAACCAAAAGAAAGGACATGGAGTTTTGAAGGCTTGTGCCAAGTCATAGAAAATGGAAGGCATGTTTTAAGCACCAAAGGTAGAGTTCAACACTACAAGGAAATTCTGACTCTATTAACTGTGCAAAGCATAGCTGTTTCAGGACTGTGCCAGTGGCAGAAATCAGACTGCAAATGATCAAAGAGGCTGTTTTATGTTGTAAAAAACATTTACTACCTCACATAAACATAGTAAAAATGATCCAGGAACATTAACAGCAGATATTCTGGAGTTAAATCCTTGTAGACCAGGCTAACTCTAAAATAATGCAAGTGTAAGAGATCTTTAAAAGTTACACAGCTTGCTAAGCGACAGGTATGAGGAGAGATACCCTCTGCTACTTTGGACCTTCCTCAAAGAGATGCTTTTCCTCCCATGAAACAGAGTTATAACTATGCAGATGTGGCAGATGTTAGTATATGAATATTTATAAATCCAGAGGATATTTTGGTCTACCTCACCAGGCATGCTAATATTTGAATAGATTTATCAAAGCATTGAGTTCACAAAACAAACTGCCCCCTCACCTTCTCCGAGATGGAAGTGGTTCATACTCTGAATGATGAGAGGCTCGAGGTACTCAGCCACAGAGCTCCTGCTGGTATCACCTCAGGGGGTATGTCCAGACCTTGGGAGGGAGTGTAGGGCAGCAACACTGGGTTTCCAAAGGAGCCAGGGCATGACAGAACAACAGCCCAACACATTGTGGTGGTCTGTGGGCATCGCTAGCTCAGGGCCAAACTCAGGCTGGTCTGGTAGGGCTGTGCTTGAGCTTACAGCTCATCCCTCTGGGAATGACTTCCAGAATTCCCAAGAGATCCCAGGGGTAAATAGCCTGCACTAGGACTTGTAACAACAAAGGCCTCATGGCACAGTACAGCACAGTTTGGACCCATTATCTTTAGTCTCCCTGAACTCAACTGCACTAAGTCACCCTCCTGGCACATAAAGCCACGCACCACACATGGCCCCAAGCACTGGCCATGATGGGTTGGGTGGAAACTTCACCAATAAACCTGAAATCCATTTTTCTCATGGACCTATAAAAAAGTCAGGGTTTGCATGAATAGTAGCAATGCAACAAAACATTTTTAACCAGAACTGAACTAAGTTTCTTTTACAAAAATGTTATGTATATGTCCACACACACACGGAAGGCATTGATGTTACTGTAGGAATAATCAAAACAGCATTAAAACAAGACTACATCTCAAATTGCTTTTCGTGCCTTAAAAGCCTGCAGAGGAGAACAGTGTTCTGTACATGCCTATTCCTTTCTACTAGACTGGAAAGTAACACACCTTTTGCCCTTTTATCAATTTCACGTGTATTTTGTACACCTATTTTCAAGTTTATAATTTCATATATACACTATACATGCACTGGGAATATATAGTGCTAACTCTGTCTTATTTTCCAGTATTAATGGTATCTCATGTGAATCAATGTTTTTAATGTGAAGAATCACAGTGGTCCTTGAGTGATGAAAAAATAATGGCATTCTCTTTATCAAAATATTTTTTTTTTTAAATGAGAAGGGGGCTATTCTTGGAAAATCTGGAAAAAAATAAGGAAAACATCTGAGTAAACTGTCTTTTCCCAAGGCTGTGAAAAGTTAGAGAGATCTTTGATGTGTCAGTTTTGACAGTTGTTTCAGTCCACCTCTGTTAGAATTGCAGCAGACAGCTGAGGATGCGATTGCTTTCCTCACCAGTCCCTCAGGTAGAGGACAGGAGAGCACTCTTCAAACTACTGCTTATTAAAATTAAATTGTAAGAAACACACTTGCATATTTTTTCAGAAAGTACATACTTTGGGCTGAAATTTATCAAATCTACATTTAGCTGTGTAAAAGGCATTTGTCCTTAATTTTGGTCTCTAGGCTCCTTCTGCAGACAGACACAGGCTGCTCCAGTGGGCGAGTCTTCTGGCTTCCTTGGACATCTGTTTCAGCACATCTGGGTTTCCCTCAGGATTGTCCATCTATCCCTACTAAGTACAAAGGAAGGGGAGCTGATGAGCTTTGATTACCTGTCCACACTTTTCAATTCCTTTGATCCAGCTGGGTTGATGCTCATGTACCGACAGCTGAAGGCTGTCCCCATTGCTCCCAGGGAGCACCCAGGACAGGAGCTACTGGCATGAAGGATGCCATGCATATGCTGGGAGCTGCTCAGGACAAAAAGAGGTCTTTTTCCTGGTCTGGGAAAAATCAGCAGGTGACTTTTCACTATTTGGGAAGTCATTGTGAGAAACTGAAGAGGCTTCTAAAGCCATCAACTCTCTGAAAGCTCTGAAAGAAAAAGAATGTGAACTGAATGCAAAGAGGGAAATGGGATTCAAGCAGAAGGAGAAGGAAATTTAAGGTTCGTTCTAGACAACCAAACTGTTGAACTGGTTATAACTGAGGTGGAAAACTGTTATCACCCAAAGGCTGGATGACTGCTTTTGAATCGTGGTTACATAAAAGCAAACCTTAATGGGTACTGTTTGGTTCCTGGCCTATTCTAGTGTAACTTTCATTACAAAATTGCCATTCAGGGCCTAGGAATATTTGTCATCCAAGATCACATTGGAGAAATAGACTAATAATTCATATATCCATAGAGTCAGAGGAACTGCAGTAGCATTTCAAGGAGAGGTGAGAGCTAGGTATGCATAGAAAGCCAATTATTTCTTTAAAAGCATTCAGGAATGGTTGTCTTTAATCTGAGCTACTTCTGCCAAAAAACAGTAATCTGAATGAGCACCGAATGAAAGGTAACTTCAGACTTTGATCTCCTTACATGTTTGTGCCACCCCACTCCTTGATGGCTTTCCCATCCCCTGACACATGCTACTGGCTGATTTTCTTAGGAGCTGCTACTCATCCCTGTCACAGCTGGGCTGTGATCCTCAGTGTGCTGCTATCCCAGAGCTGCAGACTCTGCTGGCACCACAGCCCTTCCTGCTACATTTAGGACAAGGAGAATTACTTTAAGATGAAATAAGGTAGATTTAGATTGGATATTACTAAGAAATTATTTACTGTGAAAATTGGTGAAGTTGGTAAAATTATTTACTGACACAGGTTGCCCAGGGAGATTGTTGATACCCCATCCCTGGAAGTGTTCAAGGCCAGGTTGGATGGGGCTTTGAGCAATCTGGTCTAGAGGAAGGTTCCCTGCCCATGGCAGGGGGTTGGAAAGAGACGATTTTTAACACCCCTTCCAACCCAAACCATTCTATGGTTTTGTGATTTCCAGGACAGGCACAGGACAACTTCTGCCACCTCATTTGATGCTGAAGTTGACAAATGACCTGTTCACTCTGGCTCTGAAGTCCAAATGCGTCCTCCACGTTTTTGATCAGCAAAGCAAGGTGTCTCTGTTTGCCTCAGAAAGCACCATACATCATTTGGAACATGTAAGAGCCCCAGCCAGTCTGGGACTTAGCACTCCAGCTTTACCCTGCAACCCGGATCTCCCTGACAATGAAATGCTTTGCTGCTGCTCTGCCAGGATGTAATTTTCCCTTCCACCCAGCAATGGGCAATGAAGGCATTTGAAATCCCACTGTAAACCTGACAGATGCCTGAAGGCCAGCTTTCAAGGCCAGCAGAAAGGAAAGACAGAGAGGGACTGAAAGAAAGACAGAAAGAGTATGCAAGGATGGGGAAACTACACTGAATTAGAGTTAATTAAACCCAAGCTTTGACAATGTTTAAATAACAGGATTCTACATCTAGCCCTGGAACGCCTCTATGAGCTGTCATTTAATTTAAAAGAGCACAATAGCTAAATGTCAGTCTCCAGGTAGATCTTTCGCATCTTTCTGATATTGTATTAAAAAGTTATTGTAAAGCAGAAGTTCAGGATCTTTTTTTTCAGAGTTTGATAATAGCCTTCTCAAAGTTCCCATGGCAAACACTCAATACAGCATTTGTTCCTGTGAAGCCAGAAGGAGAGTTATCCTGGATAGCTCTAGGAAACCAAAAACCAAAATCTCAGAATCTCCTCAGCTAAGTTTCAGTTTAATCTGAATGTAATAAGAGGAGAGTATTTTCCTAGCAAGACAAATCACCTAATAGTAAAATGCTCCTACAATAAAATCAGTTTATAAAAAAGATCTGAATCATCCTCCATTTGTAAAACATTTGATCAAAACTTAATGAATATTGTATCACATGTTTTTAAAGAATAGTGCTAATACTCATTCAGGCTTTCATTTTCGACCTGCTTTAAGAAGGATGGCATTAATTTTCCCATATCCTATTCAGTGATGGTTCCGGATCTCTTTTTAACTGCTAGTTTTCAAAACTGTTTTCTCAGCTCGAATTTATTTGAATTAGCATTTCTAATTGGAATTGAAACAAACAGAAATTAAGTGCCATATTTTAATATAAATGTCAAAAAAGAAATATTTCATATTTTAAGCTACTTTCTTGAAAATTGTGTACCTTCAATGAAATTGGGCCATTATTTCTTCAGCTATTAAACATCTGAAATTACTCTATATTCACACCTGGTTTTAGTAATTAATCTCATATAATTCACAAGAACTCAAAAGCAGAAACGTGAAATTATCAGAATTTTCAAATCAGTGCACAGGAGCTATATGGAAGAAAAACATTTAGTCTCTCAACAATGATCTTAGTATACTAAGAACAGCATTATGTGGTCCTGAAGACAAACTTGACACAGCTATTTGAAAATGTTTTTGATGCAATAATTAAAGTCACAGAGGTAATCCATGGGAAAGGTAGCAGTTTAGAAGAGATGGTAATTTAGAAGCTCCTGACTCTTGAAAAGCAGAAAAGAACCTTATTTTACACTAATCAGCTGGAAATATCACATTGGTGGGTGCCCTCCAGACATGAAACAGAGAATGGCAGCTGAGCTTCAAGTGATCTTGGTATAGATAAAAGAAACAGGATACCTGAGTTCAGCCAGGACAAGCAGAAATGTCATTGCCAAGGAGAAGATTCAAGTTGCCCGAGGACTCAGGTGGACACAAGCTCTAGGGTAACATAGAAAGTGTGTGCATCAGCACTAACTGAGAATGGAGCACCCAAAAACTCACTGACAATTTTGGTTTTGAGGCTGCAGCTCCCTGACACCAACTTTTCTGCTCTCAGTCACAAGTCCCTGCCCAAACCAAAACAGTATGGCATGGCCCTGTCCCAGGGCCAGAGTAAAGAGTCAGGGGCAAACCTTCTCTAAACACAATGAATGATTGATTTCTGGCTGAATACTGGAACCTGCATTCAAAGACAGGACAGGCTGAAAGTAGGACTTCTGCAAAGGTTGTTTTTAAAATTATTAGAATACTAGCAGAAATTAGTCAAATGAGGTGGATCTGCAGATTGTCTGACAGTAATACAGGCTGAATCTCACCCTTCCAGAGTGCATTTAAGTGCACAGATAACCCTCCCTTCCTTTTGGAGGATATCAAATGTTAAATAAATGATGGGCTGAAATAGAGAGTGCTCTTTATGGGAGAGTGCAGCATCAAACTCTTAGCAGTTCTCCCTCTCCTGCATACCTGAAAGAATTTCAGTGTTGTACTATAATATGATGGGGTCACTGACGCACAACATTATTCCCACTGTGAACCACGGAGCTGAGCAAAAGGTGACAGGAAATCAAATACTGTGATGCAGGACAAGTGACATTTCTAAAGACAACAAATAACTCTTTCTTTCAATCTGGTGGGAGCAGCAGAAAGGGACAACACACTGGGAAAAATACAGGAAATGAGAAAAGCCTGGGCTATTAATACTTTCAGTACAAATTAAAACAGCACAGAGAGAAATATTTTTTCCCCTCTGTTGGGCTCTACTGCCCTACTAAAAATCTCACCCCTTTAAGCAGTAACCTTCACGGATCCTAACACGGGTCTAGATTTGCTTGTGTGCCTCTCTCTTGCTGAGAAATCTGTCCTTCCTAATTACTTCTAGAGCAGTGACAAAAACCTTGTTGATCCAACCAGACAAATTCAGGCAAGTAAAACATTCAGAAGTGTAACTATGAACATGCCGACTGCCGAGAGACAGAGATGATAATAGCACTGTTGATAACAATAAAAGGGACATAGGGAAGGATGAGAACTTAATTTTTGGCCATGTTCCATTTAAAGTAACTACAAAAGACATCGAAAAGAGATGTCAGAGGCAAAGACTCTGACAAGACATCTAAGAGGAGATGTCAAAGAGGTAAGGGGCTGCTTACAAAGATTTCAGTACCCAGCTGAAGCAATACAATCTTCCTTCTGGACTGTCTCCCCAGACAATGAATATAGGTATAATGATAAGGAAGTTTTTTTTAATGTTCATTGAGGAGGCATGGACAGCTCAAAAGTATCTTGACATGATATATTTTTCTTGCAAAACCTCATGTTAGGAATGCGTTGCCATCAGAAGCAAGTACTCTTTCCCTTTTCTTGAGGGAAAATAGGCAGTGGTTCTGTGGTTTATTTTGGGCAGACACACTACTGGAAATGCTTTAGTGCTTTACTATTTATGCTTTAAATAAAAAAGATAAATTTCCACCTCTTTACATCTTTGAATGTTGGATCAGTTGTGCTTGGTCTATTCTCTGCAGTCTGTCACAGCATTGTAAGATACATCTCAAATACAGGTCCTTAGAATCACAGCCTAGATCTCCTTCCTCCCTGCTTCTTTCCTCTATAGAGGCATTGTGGCTGTTGTAACTTGAATACTGTCAGCATTTCAGATGACTCTTCATTTTAATTTATTGATATCATGTCTCTTCTGTTTAAAAACAAATGCATGAATACCACCACCTTCTCTGAAGGGACTTGCTGCTCTTCCAGGTCACCATATGGCTATCAATTTTTTAATTCTCCTCTGCTTTCTATCAGTCTTAACCCATCTGGGATAATTCTGAGAAGATTTTATTGATGAGGAGAGTGAGACTAGGGCATGGGTATGAGGGAAGAGCATTGAAGAGGCTGTTTGTGAACCTCACTGTACTGCAAGAAGCCCTCATCAGCAAAAGACTCAGGAAGGGCTTGACTGTAACAGAGACCGAGTCCCAGGACTACCAGTGATTTTGGGGTTTGCTTCTCAGAGTTAGATAATTTCTAGTGACTGGTGCCTTTCCATGGATTTGACTAATACCTTTTGGGGAGATTTAGAATATTTCTTTCCTCTATTTGTTCTGGAGTGTCTGTTTCCAGGAGATTTGTTCTGGAGATTAGTCTGTTCCCAGAATGAAGCCAATGCCTTAAAAAAGTGTGGGTTAAGCCCTTCCTGCACAGGAGGTGCTGATATAACCTCATGCCAGTGCCTTGGTGCTGACCAAACTGATAAACATCAGTATCAGGAACAGTGCCAGTGACAAGAAAAGCAAATGTATGTCCCAGAGGATGAGCAGTTAGTGATACAGAGCTACCTCTTACACATGGCTACATTCTGGGGAACCTCCCTTGAGACTTTGTGTGTCCTTCATATACCTCAGAATGGAATAACTTCTTATCTCTAGAAGAGTCTTTAAGTATACTTTCAGTTTCAGTTTGCCCTATCATTCTTCTACTGTCTTGGTCCTTCTAAGAAAAATGTTGATGCCTTCTGGCTCCTCTGCAATGACAGTTTAAACAGGAAGAACAAGTCTCTTAGAAAATCCAAGGAAAGTACCACTACTCTCTGTTCTCCACTTGGTACAGCGAGGAAACCCTGTGATGCCCACTCAGCTGCTCTAACAGAGTTTTCCATATAGTATGAATATACGATGTACAGCACATAATTGTTACAAGAAAATGGTCTTTATTTTCAAATGCCATTTAAAAATTAAAAATACGCACCCATTTAGCAAAGTTTCTGTTACTAACCATAGGAATGTGCAGCACACTGGGGAGCACCACACCACAAAGAACCCTTTTTGTGTTTTTTTCTTTTCAGTAATTCTCCAGTTGCAAAACAGAATTCAGCATTTCAGAAAATGCAAATGCTGCTGAATTAGTGGTTCTGTGGCACTGAAACACCCCCTGAGCAGTATAACAGAGACAGCCCCCCACACAGACATTTTCAATAACTATGTTTTACTGTAAAAGAGTTATAGAAGATGCACTGCTTGGATTCTAGTCTTTGCTAATAATATCCAATATATATGAAGAGAATGAAACGTTTAAACTCAGGAATGGGGGATTAAAGGATATCCATGATGAATGAGCTGTAGAGCTGAAGAGAATTTGTTGTACATCCTGACCAATATAGCAGTGAAAGTAATCAATCCATTACCTCTCTACTGAGAGAAATGGAGGAGAGATAAGAGGATAATGAATGCCAGGCACAATACTGATAAGGAAGACACTTAAAATGACCAGCCAGAATATATTCCATAGTTAATAGTGCTGACAAAAACAGTGACAAAGTAATAATTTATTCATGGAATAAGAGCCATTCCTGTGAAAATCAAGGTAGCATTTTAAATTAAGGCAACTATTGAAATCAGAGTAGCCTTATTAACCAGCAGCCATAAATGAAGTATTGTAGAAAAGAATACTTTTAAGGGCTTATTTTGCCATTAACACATGGGCTAAATTGCAAAATCCTGTTACTTACAAATGCAGATTTTTTTTTTTTCTCTGCCAAACCCTTCTGGCTTTTTCCTTAACCCTTTTCTTTAATGGAATAAAAATTCATATGAAGCTCTGCATATTCACATGCAGCTTGAATGGCTAATGCTTTTGCCCATGCTGACATGCCCTCATCCCAGAATCTTCTGAGAGGCTGACCTAGATTTTGAATCCTAATAATAACACTGAGTATTTCCAGGACTAATTTTAAATGTATTTGATGATTTAAAACGCAAGGCTTAATTAAGAAACCACGCCTATCCAAAAACTATTATTTTTTTCTCTCTGTGCCTGAAGATTGTGCAGTAGGAACATACTGTGCAACATGAAGTGTGGGAGATATATAAGGAACAGCAGTGACTGTGTTGAATGACATAAAACCTGCGTCTGCTTCAAATGGCTGAGGTTATGACTAAGAACCAGGCTGTTCCATCCTGAATTTCTTTTCAGATTCTGTTATACCATTTCCTAAATGTCTATACTATTCCTAAGAATACTTTTGGTAATTATCTACTTGGAAACTGAACCTGTGGCCAAGTATCCTGGTTTTTCTGGTACACAAACCAGGTTTGCGGGTGGTACACAAATCACATAACCTTCTGACCTAAAAGCCTGTTATTAAACCCTGGAAATTTGATTTTCAACAAAAATATCTCTAAGTTATTTCAAGAACCTCTTTCTCATATTTCAGTTGTGGTGCCAGACAGAGATGGGTTTAGAGGGTTTATCACTTCCCACAGACAGTAATTTTCTCCCTCTATGTCCATAACAGATACACAGCTGTATTGTCAGATTTTTTGTCTCATCTTAGATGAAACTAAAACATAACTTTCAGGGACTTAAAAGCATTTTTAGAATTCTATTTTTATATAAAAGCAATAGCAATTTTATGTATCCATTATAGGTATGAAATAATCTCTGCTAATAAATGTGCCCATCACAAATCCTGTCCAGGCAATTACATTTTCCTACTTCTTTCTAATAACAGTGGTGGAAAGATATGGTAAGCCTAAAGCATTACTTAATCAGGTCCTTGACTGGGAAGTGTTTCAGGGAGAAAACAGTCATTAAATTAGGTAAAGGCTTCTTTGGTGGCCAGCACTGAAATGCTTAGAGGACAGGGAAAATAGTCTTTAATGTACATACACAGTATCTCCTGTTGCATTAGAGCTCACAGACCTGCAAGACAGAGCAAACAGGCTTTAGATCCACCAGCTGACTGTATTAACCCCCAGCCACTGAAAGCAAAAAGAGGGCTCACTTGCTACTCCGAGCACAAAACAGACTTTTATTCAATTCCATCTGAGCTCACGCAGAGATAGTGACAGTCTTCTCAAAAGGGAACACAACTCGCCTTCTCAGCTCCTCAGTGTCGGTAACGAGCTGCTCTAATCGCCTTAGAGCGGCTCAAAATAACTGGGCAAATGCTGCTAAAAACCTGCTGAAGTAACCCCCTTTTTATGCTGAAACTGTGCTACTTTGTCGTGCTCTGTTCGGGGTTTTCCACATAGTTCTGCCATGTTCCCACGCGTAGGTGGGGAATTTTGAGAGAGCTGGTGATTCTCTTAGGCTCCCAATACCCTGACTGATCACTGGCCCCTATGGCTACAGAGCCTTCAAAAAGCTGAATATTTCATCCATTTGTACCCTCAACTGGGAATTCAGAAAGCAACTGATAGACCCTTCCCACCTTCTCTCCCACACCCCTCTTCTCTCCCTCCTACCAGCATTGTTTTCTGGTAGGAGGCCTTTCCCTATTTTTTGAAAGAATCTTGTGTAACTTTCACAGCTCTTATCCTTTCTAGTAATAGCAGAAGTTGGAAATAGGGGATTTTGTGGATTCCAAGGGGAATTCCATCAGTTTTCCCTGTGTTGCGGGAATATTCCCCACAGTTTCTAAAGAAAATGCAACCCTTCACCTTACTGCTCTACGGGAATTCTGTCAGGAGCAAAGGGAAACCATCCTCCGAATATAGAGACTATGAGTAAATCATCTCTATGAGGATTATTTCAATTTATGAGGAATGAAATCACATCTCAAAATGAAACTGGCTTTTTCTGGTTTACTTACTTTGAACGTAAGTTTTGATATGATTGGGAAGAATGTTTAAAACACTCAGTGCTCGTCAACACCAATTCAGTGACAATGCTTTCCAGCTTACAAAGCAAGACATGGAAGATGAGGAAGAAATTAAATGAATAAAATTAAAATGTCAGCAGAGAAAGTAACTAATCTCCACCAAGTCTCTTATGTAATCCAGACCATTTTGCTGCTGTTATTATTCAAAATCCTTAGGGAACCAAGGATCTAGGTCATCTACAGGATGAAGAATGTACTATCCAGGAATCAATATTCACAGTAGTAAATTAAATTATAGTCCTCTCCATGCAAAGACTTTTATTATTACAAGGAGTGTTGACAATTTAAACTCAACAGAAAAAAAATCTAAGCCATCAGATTTTTTCACTATGGCATCTCCCTATATCCCATGCTGTCACTTAAACTGTCAATAATTCTTTAACTTTCTGTGAAAGTGGATACTGCACTTTCCCAGCGAGCATATGGCTACTATAATGATAGGCTTAGATAAGCCGCTGCATCTGTTAATACTGACAAAGTTATATTGCCATTAGCACTAAAGCAACATCAGCACCATGGATGGGGCATCTGAGACATCCTACAACACACAATTGCCATTTGCAATGGGAATTTTAACCACAGCGGTGTGATTACAGAATTTCCAATGCCTGAAATATTGAAGTTGATTTACAGGAATACTGGTAAACCAGGCCTTGCAGCTTTAGGAACTGTCATTAGCTGCAATGTCTCAGTGTAGTCTCCTACTGTTTCTTCCATGTTTCGGTGGTCAGATTCTATTTACCTGTGACCAACACTCCAATTTCAGACGCTGCCCAGATGCAACAGTCAAATACTGTAATAGTTTTCGAACTAATTGAAGTTGATAGCAAATGATTTGGAAATGAAGGCAATTGTATAACGTGTATCTAAGCAGTCACATTTCTGTTTTAAAACCTCCACAGAAAAGCTTCTCATTTCATGGTACATTATGAATCTCATTCATTGCATTAGCTGATGAGGAAGGCAGACTGGTTTGATTGATTGCTTAAACTGGCAGAGCTCAACTCATCTTAACTGCATACTCCAGGGCACTCATGTGCTGCTCTGCACTGCACCCGGGGCTGGCACAAGCCCTGCAGCCTCCTTTGGGCCAAACCAAAGCATAAGATACAGAGCTTCCACCTTCCCTCCCTAACATCATGCTGTTTCCTTGTCTAGCAATGGCCACAACATTTTTTTTTTATTCAATTTCTCTTTGTAATCTGGTGAGAAAAAACGAAACATGTAGATAAAGGAGAAATATTATTAAAGAAATGCAGTACTATTCATTTGTAAGAATCTGCTGATTCCCTTTCTCAAATGTATATAATCCCACACAAAAGCCTCTATTAAGCCACATAACAATGCTACTTTGGGGAAACTTCAGAAACCTGAATTTCAGAAGACTGTGAAAACACAGTATTAAGATCAGACTTAAGGAAGGAAAGAATCACTCATTTTTAGCTCAGCAGTCATGCAAGGTTCCAATACATCCAAGAGCCAAAGTCACAGTTTGCTGGTTTATTACTGAGCACCCGAGGCTCAGCTTGCACAGAAAATTAGGAAGGTTTTCCCTAATTGTTTCCCAAGTGTACAGATGACAACACATAACTACAATTAATATATTCTTCTACTTAACTTGGGAGGTGGAAGGCATTACTATGAACCACTGCTTCTCTTGCCAAATGAACCAGCAGATGCAGCAGGCCCAAGAGATGCTGAACCTTCTGATCCCAAAGAAAGCCAAGTTGTCATGATGCTTCAGCAGCATCAGATGCCTTTGAAGGAACACGAAAGCACCAGGCACTGCATATCAACATGTGAAATGGGCTTTCACGTGCCACTCCAGCCAAAAGCATTTGGGAAATAAACACATGCCTGTCCTTCCAAGTGTGTGTTACCATCTCGCTCTTGTTTCTTTAGCGCTCCCCCACCATCCCCTGAAACTGCAGGACCCACCACACCTGTCAGAACAAAGAGCTTCTATCAAGTGCCTCTGTTGATCATAATTAAAGTGGCACAACAGAAATATTTACAAAAATGGAGAAAGGAGGGAGCAGATGGATGGAAGTTGGAGCAGGAGGTTCACTTCTGGCTGCTTCTCCTCAGCAGTCAGATTGCAGCTGTAACGATGGCCTTTCTTTCCAGACCTGATCCTAGCCAGATGATTAAATACTCCTTTTGGCCACTGCAATCTCCTAGTGACTGAGATCTCCCCTGGTTACAGATGAACTATTCCTTAATCATAGTGGAAAAAATCTCCAAAGCTGCTGCATTCCGTAGCACTCTGCATTCACCTATTTGCTGAGAGCAACGCAAAAAACCCCATAGTAAAAATAAAAAGCTCTTGCACATTAACCTACCTGGCCCATGAAACACATGTTTAAAAGACCATTATAAAGGACCATTATTATGTTTGAGCAAGCAGCACAATGTATTGCCAGAAGACAACTGATGGAAAAAGCCAAAGAGCAGCCAGAGCTGTCCAGAATCCAAATCCTACTCCTGTTTTATACTTTCTTTATCAAACCCAAATCACACTCCCTCCAGCTCTCTGCCTCCCTGTCTCTACACACATTGAGTTAACAAAAAAATTCTTGTAGCTGTTAATGAAAGCTTATAGCCTGCAATATACTGTTGAGCTGCCCTGATTCTATCTAATACACATTTTATTATTTCAGGATTAATAACACGAACAACTGACAACACTACAATATACTTACACAGAACCTTAATTTGAAGATTGCAAAGGATATTACAAAAGACTGAATAAGTATTAATATATCTTTGTCCCTGGCCAGCACAGAATACGGATACACACACAAACAAAATTCATTTGGGATCTGAACAAAGAATCCTCGTCTCTGAGTGAGCAGGGTGTCCATAAGGCTGCTCAGATGCACAACTTTAATTATGTATTAAATACACCTCTGCCCCATGGCTGAGGTCAGCATGCCAGGCAGGAGCTAAGCAGGCTTAAAGTCAGTCTGGGGTGGCTACAGTGGGTCGTGCCCCACAGCAGCAATCCTGTGCTCTACAGAACACTGCCAGGCTCTTCTTTGCTGCAGTAACTCTGGTTTACATGTTTCTTGTATATATTATGGATTATACAGTTGAAACCAAGGTCAGACTATGGCTTTACAGTCAAGAGTTAAATGTACGGCATTCATTTATTCTTCTGTGCTTTAGGTTTTATCAGAAAGGTCTGATTACTTATCAGTGCTGATGCCATGTGAATTACATCAAGATGAAGAATTTACATGAAAATAAGTCATCAGCACTTTGTGCTGAGTTCCATATGACTTCACAGAAAATTATAACCTTTCTATAGAATTTAAAATTTGTCCTTTAAAATCTCTTTACAGTATTCTATAGGATGGATGAAAGTTTCCCTTTCCTCTTCTCACACCTCTACCACAAAAGCACAGAAAAGGATATTATTCTCTACTAAACTAGGTAATCAGATAAGTTTACAAAAGCACATATGCTTTTAAAAGAAACTCATAATTCTTATAATCCAATTGGACTGCAATAATATATAATTTTATAGGCTTATCTATATGATCTTATACATTAGTTTAAATGTGCACATACTTGCAAGCTAAAATGACCATTTTGAGCACACAAATTGGGATATACTAGTATAAACATAGATCATAATATGGCTGAACTGCAGTTTCCATTTTTATGTGTAAAAGAGAAATGTAACTCATGTTCAGAATTTGAGTGAAATGATCCAATACTGAATTGTTCATGTGCATACAAATATACAGTTTCATTATTTTTACACTGAATTTATTCATCTTTAACAGCATTTAAATGAGATTTAAACCCAGGTAATTTCTGAATATTTGGAAACAGTCTTCCAGGATGATGAGACTCAAACATATGTTTAATTGTGCGTTTTGCAGGCCACTTTAAGTGAGCATTTCAAGTTATTGTCATCAGCAGATCTCCCATTTCCAAAGGAATGCAGTCCCATAAAGCACAGACTGCATGCCCATGGCTGCTCTATGGACACATTAAATATCTGCATAAATCATTGCAGGATTAAGGTCCAAGTCAGTTTGGAGTTTAGTTACCGCCTGAAAGCTTTCCTTTGTGCAATAAACTAACGCTCAGCTCATTGAAAACAAACCCCAAATCAGACAAACAACATTTGGAAAAAAATTCAGCTGGTCTAAACCTGTTGTATCACAGTATGATAACCCTAAAATGGCCATAGGGAATGTGGCACATTTGAAAATGCATCACCATAAAGCAAGCAAGCACCCACTCCACAGGCCAAAGCCCTGAAGGGAGGCAGTTTTTTCCTGAAACAATTATAAATAACTTAAGAAAAAAACTCATATGAAAATGCCTCCTACACAGCCATCACCACAGCACTGCTAATGTGCTGCTGTAATGCTTTCTGTGAATGGTTATAATTTCATCTTGGCCTACCCACCAAGTTCAGTCATTTACTTCAATTAATTTAAATGTGGTTACAAATAAACATTTGAAAAATATAGGTAAAATGCTACTTTATTTTATTTTTCAGTTTTATACTTTAATTTTGCCTTTATGCACGTCTTCCTGTTCTTCCCTCAGAGAAACACATCTTCCTTTCTTCAATTTTCTATGTGACTTGTCACTCTATTACTCTTAGTCTGGACTTGGGAGATAATAGGGCAAATTTGACAAAAACCTGTGCAGGAAATGAACACTCATTCATTTATTAGTGAGTCTCACTGGGCACTATTAAACTTGTAATAAAAAAATTATTGAAAAGAAGAGAAAAAACCTACCAAATTGAGAACACAGATGCTGGTGACGTCTTCAGCTTTTTCACTAATTCCCCACAGGTTGTTAATGAACAGCATTGCTCTGAGCCACAGGGAATCAAGGAGTTAACACTTAAGGTTGACAAGGAGAAATTATGATCCCACTGTACAACATTACTTGCTCAGTATTGCTGCCAAGGGGCAGCAAAGGTTGGGGACCAGTGCACTAGTCTTACTGCATAATTATAATATTACTTTTCAACTCATTTCTGGGAAATCCTGAGGCTGCACACAAGGTGTAGGTGACAGCAGCAATCTGGAGATAAGCACCCCTGACTTTGGGAGTCTCATTTCACTAGCCTACGAGTGATTACACAGTGTAATTGGAGATGGTTAGTGGAGGTGTGTAAATTCCTGGTGTAGTACTTTGCATCCTGCATTTTCAATTTACACGATGAGTATGTGAAATACTGAGACTGGGTATCTTGGGAGATTTTATCAATAAAAGTAAACAAAATATAGTTTGGAAAGCAACTTTGAAAATAGTTTTCATATTCAATAATAAATTACTTTTAAAATATTTATGCAGTTTATGATTAATGCTATTAGCTGTTAATTAGCTAAATAAATATGATTAACTGTGTGAATTTCTCAACCTTCCTATCGGTTGCTTAGATAAACAGTTACATAGTAAATGCTTTATTACATACATAAAAACGTCTCATGTTATAATGCACAAGTACATATTGATGTTACATTTCTTTGCTGTGATATATGCATTAAGTCCCAGGCCACTTTGAAAAGAAACTACAGATCTTAATAATTTATGGTCCAAGTTTTAGCCAGGATTATCAATGGTAGATTTTGAGCTTTTTCTTTTAGTAACATAATATATCATAGTAAAAATGCACAGACAAGCGATGTGTCAGTTTGATTTTTTCCACCTGATTCAGCAGCCCAAAATTCAGACACAGCAGTTTAAGCGGAGTTGCACACTGAAGAATTTAAGTCTAAGCATTTAATCTGTACTTTCCATAAATTTCTGCTGCTTGTGCTATTATAATGATGTTACCAGAGGAAGTTTATTTATATCACAGATTTTCAGCATCAGCACATTCAGAATACAACGGCAATCATTCATTCAATAGCTAACAGCAACGTAATAATATCATCACTAACACTCTAAAATATCAAAAGAACATTTAGAAAAAAGACGACGGAAAATAAAGTCACTTTGAACAACCAGTAACACAGGATTCACTAAACCCAAAATGTATGTTTTAAATACATGTACAGAGAAGCCAGCGCAGAAATAAATAGCAATTATGTGCAGCTACTTTGGAGCAACAGGTTGCATATAATTAAACAATAATAAATAAGGGGATCTTTATGGGCCCATTAATAGGAACACACACTCTAGAAAAGCAGCATTTAAAGATCTTAAGCCTTGTGCATCCCAAAATACCTAAAGAGATTCATTTTGACTAAAGAGTCATTTTGTTCATGAGCAAACTATAGCCAGCATGACTGTAAAGCAGCAGGGGCAAACCTGACACCGATCCGTCTAGACTGTGCACAACAGGATCACCCTATGCAAACATGAAATGCTGAGCCCAATGGTGACAGATATGAACCAACCCCTCCTTTTTTTTTGAGACTATGCACCATAGCTTCTTTTTTTAACAGCCTCAGATCTATCATGAAAGCTCTTCTCCCTGCTGTTCCTAATGTATATTGTAAAGAGCTACCAAGAACAGCACTTTAAGAAGTCACTTGTCATTCTCTTCCCTCCCCTGCCTGCTTCCCCAAGTATTTAGGTAATAATGGACCTGGTTAAAATCATAAAGTCCAAGAACATACTGCTGAGGGTTCAAAAGGCTAGACCTGTAAAAGCACAGAAAAAGACTTCTATTGAAAATGATGTTAACAAAGCGATACTCTCAAGAGGTGAAGAAGTGGTCAATCCTGCATGTTGCCGTGTTTTAAAAGAAAAAGTAAATTATTTCTCTGTATTTTTTGCAGCATGTGTGGGTGTGAGTGTGTGGTGGAGGGAAATACTGCTTCAGAAAATGAATGGGTGAGCACTGAGAAGGGCACTGCAAGTCAGAATAAAGTTTGTTCAAGCAATGGGAAGCATGAACACCAACCTTGTAATGGAGTCCTACAGAGTTTCAGTTAAAACTGAAGAACAGATAAGGAGCCCTGCATATGGCCAAAAGGCGCCTAGCTAGAGAGGAGAAATGCTTATGATGGAATTTTTTCCAAGGCAGCCCAAAGGATGTGTGCATTAGACTTGAGCAGGGATGTGTTCTTGTGGGAATGCACCTTGAGCCTAAGTGCCAACCTAGAGCTGCCTGTGAGCCTCTGCTAAACACGAAGGAGGAGAGTTTTCCAGATGAACTGGCAGGACAACTATGTGGTGCTCTTAGGGATGTTCAGTTTCTGTTCAGTTTCCTGGTGCAAGAAGCAGCATGGGAAAAGACGGTGCTGGGTTGAAAGCAAAAGAGACGGTGTCTCACTTATGATGTCTAAGCACAGTAGTTTCTTCATTCTCAAAAATGAGACAGGAAAAACACAGACCTCTAAGGACCTTTATTGTCAATGCAGGTGACATATTTGATGGAGCAGAATAAAGTGAGGGCAATAGATGGATCAAGTTGGGCAACCTGATGACAAGTCTACAGTCTTTCCAGGTAGCTTTGTGAAAGCTCTAAAAGGAACAAGGCTGGCAATGTCCAAGACAAAGAATATGAAACTTCAGTGGCTGAGATATGAGATAAAGAGAGACAGGAGAAGAGCTCTGGCTGTGAGAATGACCTGGAAAGCCCGTATCATGAAAGGGCAGAAAGACTGTGATTCAACCAGATGGCAAAGAAGGTGGCACACATGTTGAACATGACACCTGGAAAGTGCAGGTGAGATGATACTGTTGCTCATAGCAACAAAGAAAAGGAGGTAGTAAATTACTGGTTTTGATTAAAAGCTTTTGAACTGATGGTAAGACATCTGTAGAGTTAAAGGCCAAGATCTGAGTAGGACATATAGACTGTGACCCATCTAACTTGGTGTAGATATCTCAAGCTGGGCTCTCAACATATGGAGGAGATGTAGTCAACAGAGTCAAAGATGCCATGCAGTTTGCATTTAGTGGATCAGACTAATTGCCACAAAGTCCCTTAATGCTTTTGTCTAGATCTACACTGATGGGAAAAATACCTCAAATATCAACATCCACCCTTGTAGGCTGCCTGAAGTGAGATGTGATGAATCTTACTCCAGGAAACATGTCTGGAGCCAGGGGAGATCTGAAAATCATTAGACTAGATACACCTCTCAACAGTTTTTCAATCTTGCTGCAACATCTTCTTGGGAATGTGGGGATCAGATGGATAGTTACATATGGATCCATTATTGTAGATGTCAAGGATGACAGTATATCATGATAGAACATGAGATTCAATATATTATGTGTTATGTATACTTAAATAATATGAATAAATCAACTTGGCCTAGCCTAGGTACTTAAAACTATAGAACAAAATAAATATAATTGTGTCCAGAGAAAGCAAACTGCCTGGAAGGTGCAGGCACAGTCACATTGAAAAATGCCACCTCATAAAGGCTGTAATCTCTCTCAGACAGATCTTCATTATAGCTAATCACTATTTTGCCAAAGGCACTTATGGCAACATATTTCTAGGGGAAGGAACAGGAAGGCAGCAGGGAAAACGAAGAAATTTCTTAAGCCCCTGCCCTCTCACCCCAAAATTGAAGCCCAATGAGAAAGTCAAATATTTCACTTCAGCAGGAAAATTCTAAGAAAGAGTTCAAATGGAATATTGTAGCAGGTGAAATTGAAAACGGGGCAGATAAGTGGTTGCAAGGCATATACTCCCCTCTGGCAATTTTTAATCAGGAATACAGGACTCTTAGGTGGAGGTAATATCATATACTTACATAGGGTTATATGGTCCAAGTAATAACCTTGCATTGGTAATAAATTAATTTTTTCCCAATAAAAGTTGGTTTCATTTTAACACAGGTATCTCCGCTGAGGGGTATGGGTGGATGTTTCCACATCAGCACACATGCTTAATGCAAAATGAACAACTGTGCTCTCCCACTCCCTCCCGATGAAGCACAGATAGTCCAAGACAAAGCCTGGTTAATAAACCAGTTGTAAACAATCAGGGGAGACATGCAGTGCACTGAGCTGTGAATTGCCTTCAGACAAACTAGGGGATTGCAAGGTAGATATGGTGTGAGAGCCATCTTAGAACCAAGATAAAGGAGACAATAAAAGAGAAAAAGAAGACAGCAGACAGACAGAAAGCAGCAGGAATATAATTTCCCTTAAAAAATAATTGCATTCAATTTATGCTCTTACCTTACACTCCCAGTACTAAGTAATCTAATCAGATGCATATGGTTTTATTCTACAAGTACACATGAAGCATGCAATAAAACCCCCATAAAACATGACCTGTGGTGACTCACTGCAGATTTCAGAGGATATATGTAATTTTTTCTTGTCTTAACAAAGATCTTTTGCAGCCTTGTGTTCTCCATCCACATCCTATCTCCCACGTAAATCTCTTCCCTTGGTTTTAAATAGAGTTTTGCTTATTTGCTCTTTCAGTGTTTTTTTGTGTTTAGAGGCACTGGAGTTGAATCTATTTTCTTTAGGCTAGGAGGTCTAGCTGAAGGACCATTTTACTCATGGCTGTGAAGTAGCCATCCTTTCTGAATCTTAATTTTGCAGTCTTAATCTTCCTAAGAGCAGCTTTTTACAACACTGACAATTCCCTTTGATTCTCCCCTAATTCAGTCTTAATGAGGGAGAACACACAGGCTTTCATAGGGGTCTAGCAGCACCTGTAAAACTTTCTTTCCCTTTGTTTTGCCGGTATGAGCAAGACAGTTTCTTCAGCAGCAACAGTAAAATCTGAAATGAATGTTTTCCCATAGGAAAGCTGGACAGATACTACATGCATTTGATTTAGAAACAGAGCTTAGGAGCAGCCAGGGCAAGCTTGACACTGCGAGGCAAAGGCAATTATGTTGTCAATTTACTAATTTTTTTATGTCACTTGTGTATTATATGTTAACAGATTTTAAACCTTATTAAGTTTAAACCACAAAAAGTCTTTAGCAGAAAATATGCAGATCAGGCTGTATTTCCCAAATTGATTTATAGTTGTTCTCATATTGCTGACAGTTGTTCAACAAGCTTTGTACCAGACCTGTATAAGGAGGCAGGACCTGAAAGTAGCCCAAGTACAAACCCATCACACAGAAATGTGACATTTTGATCTCATTTCCAGCCGATACGTTCCAGAAGGCAACGCTTGAGGCAACCTCCAGTGTGCCAGTTTTCTGCCTCTGAAATCTTCACCAGAGGTGCTTCCCCTAATTTCAGCTGTGATGCCCACACATAAAAGAAGGGTCTCCTTTAGACCTGTCAACCACAAATCACGTAGGGCATCACAGATCACTGAATGTTTTAACTCACTCCTACAACCAAACATTTTTCAGGGAATTCAGAAAACCTGATTCTTCCAACTGTGCTTGCTGAAAGCTGCAGCCCCCTTCTTGTGCTGCTTAGCAGGTCTCTTTATGAATATCCCCATTTGCTTGTTTTATTTATTACTTGGGGTTATCTATTAACTTATACAAGACCCAAGACACCCTAACACTATTAAATATATACACGTATCTCACATTACATTGATTATACAATATATATAATTAAAGTAAATCTTGGCAGCCTTAAAATTGTCAGTTTGACAGGATCTCAGACAGTCACCTAGGAGCCTGTTTCATCTTCAAGGAATGATAGCCTTAGCCTTTCCATCAAATCTTTCTTGCACAGATATTGAGAATATCACCAAGAAGTTGAGATGAAAGAGCAGGAGAGTTATACCCAGACTCCTCACAGACTGTCCTGCCAGCCTGATTTATGACAGGGAGACATAACTGGGCACACATCCAGCACACAGCACAGCACACCCGGAGGGGTCGGATCATTAGTGAGGGTAACAAAGGGAAATGGCACCACAGTCACAACCATTAATGGGAACTAGCAGGATGAGGATGCTTAGGTCTACCCTTAAGCACGGCTCCTGGATGGCCAGTGGGAAGGGCCGCTGGCTGAAGGGCTTGCTGCTTCCGCATAACCATCCACTGTCCCACGTCCCTCTATTTCCTGCCTTCTTGTCCCACTGCTCCAGGAGACTCCTTGTGATCTGCATTTAAACTCAGGCCTGTGCTTTTCTCCTTTGCTGTCAGCTGTGCAGCTTTCCTGTTTGCTTCTGCCACAAGGGAGGTCCTAAGGGTGCAGCTTCCTTGTGACATCTGTTTTCTGCAAACCAAATCAACAGCTCCAAAGAGGGCTCTCTCCCACCCTCACAGATGGTTTAGTGAGCCACAATAGATTTTCCTACTTGATCTTCTAGCTCTGTGACAAATAACAGTCTAACATCCTCGGATGATGTGAACACTCACTGAGACTATCGAGGCTGGCTGCTCCCTTGAGAGGTGGGAGACATGAGTCTCTAACACAGAGGAGGGGACTGAGTCTGAGTTTCCTGTTTTTCAGGCGAAGCTTTTACCCAATAGACTGTTCTTCCTTGCCACCTCCCCTCTACTTGTTCATTCACGAATTAAAGGTCTAAACGGGGATCTTGAGAGTGTGAATCCAAGTTTCCAAAAGAAACCCAGGTCTTCAAAAGAGGTGAGATTTTAGATGTACCAATTCTTTTGTTCTTTCCTATTACCTGTCCTACGAGTGAAGCCCTGCTGTGCCAGCTGCCCCTTGTGATCTCTGTCCTTAAAGCCCAGCTCAGAAGTGCTAACTGCAGCCCAGAGCCTGACTCTGGTGCATTGGTGTGCTAATGCCTAAGCCTCTCTGGGGACAGGGGGACAGAGAATGGTCAGGGTAAAAGAAAACGAACACAAGCAGAGACAACTGCTGTGCCAGGGCTGGAGGGCAGCAATGAGACACACTGAGGCTGGGAGGAAGCCACAGCAGCTCAAAGGGATCACAGAAGTGTCACAGTGAAAAGAGGAGGCAAGGCTCTATAGGGATTCAGGGAACAAAGGAATGGGCAGTCAATATCTAGACCATGCAGAAGTACTATAATCTCTTTTTTTTGGTGCTGCATACTCAGCGGCTCTCTCAAACCATGTATTTTCTTTCTAGGCTGCCTAATACAGCCCATTTCAGAGGTAAGTATTTTTTTCTCTTTAAGTAAAAACTCAACTTTATAGAAAAGAATCCCATCCCATCCTTGCAAGGATTTTGATCCCTTTTTGGCATGCCCATGTTAACAGTTCTGATCCCTTTTTGAAATGAGAAAATGTGACAGAAATGTAGTGGAATATCATTTTTATTTTGAATTTAATAAATTATTTTTTTAAAATATGCAGAATTTCCAAGTGTTTTTCTTCTATGCTGTTTTACCCACACACAATTAAATCCACTGCACTCTTGGTAACAGCAAATGTTAGAGGAACCACAGGAAAGAATAATGAAAGCACGGACACAACTCCAGATTTGTGAGTGTGGCTATTATAATACCCAACTGCTGGAAAATACAGAATGGCACATGTTTCATTTCAGCTCCGCACAGGGATGTAAGAGAAAGCAATCACTGAATACCTTAAAGAGAGCTCTCTGCAAAGCAGACTGTGGTAATGGGTCTGGAATTCCTGAGCAGTTCATAATTCAGCTCTTACGTTAAACAAAAGGAGACAGCAAGACATAATGAAAGGGAAAGCCCATGGGGAGGGCTGACATGCCATGGACATGACTGGCCACTTTTTACTCCTGCTGCCCTCCAGTAAGAGAAGGCTGAATGCATTGTTTTAAATTTCTGAGTAAATATTGGTATTTGTAGAGGTTAAACAAGATGCTCTACTAGAACTTGCCAAGCCTTTATTTACACCTAGCCAGGGGACAGGATGAGCATACACTGACAACCTCTTTTAATCCAATCACAGAGAAACCATCACAGGAATGGAAAGTAATTTAGCAGGGAGGCTTGTCTGACTGGTCCTCATTCTCTACACTGAAGATTTTTTTATTTATTGCCATTTTAGAATAAGAATAAAAGCACATGGTAACAACATAATACACTAGCATCACAGACCAGCAGAAACTGGTATCAAACCTCAGAGAAAACATTTGCAGAGACAGAATAATGAGCACTCGTTCCACATTCAGGATTACTCAAAGTAATGCAGCCTTCAGAAAAATGCAGCAGGTTCCTAATGGGTAGTTTGCAAAGGCAACTTGAATCATTCGGTCAGTAAAATCATTAAGTGCCACCTACTTCAAGTCCCTAATCCTCCACAAACATACATTCCCTGCAGAACTCCCACGTCCGAGCTGAATGTCTGCAGAGCTATTAGGGGGTGATGCAGGACTGTGATGGTACTTGCTCTGTCCTAATTGGGGAAAAAAATGAAGCATGTGTGGGAATAATGAGAGGAGAAGTCGAAACTCTGTTGGTAAATCAACATTAGGGACGGTGATCTAAATGAGTGTGTGTGAGCATGTGCTACTCTGATTTCAGAAAAGCGGTGCAGATTGCCAAGACCAAGCACTGTGATTTAAAGCAGTGTGACAGATCTGCTCTGTGAACCTTAGCAAGCCACCACAACTTTGGGCCTTGGACCCCTTGTCTAAGGGGTGGGGGACTGAGTGGGAAGCAACATGTTCCAGCCAGCTAGCGTGCTGGGGCCACGCGCACTGTCCGTCCTGTCAAACTGTTTGCCACCTAAGAATCTGATAGCCCACACAATGGTAAAATATTTCCTCTGCAGATACTTAACTTCAGGAAGCTGCATTGCTCTTCCTTAATTAAGATTTCTTGGAACCTTGCAATTAATTGCATTTTATGCTTATTAGTCAACAAGCCAAATGCTTCACTCAGTATATCAGTGTAATGAAGTGGGGAGCAACCTTTAACCACTAGACATTCAGCCAGGAAAAACATGTTGGTCTGAGAGCATGCGAGGATGGCTTTCTAGGGAGAGTCTTGTGGATGCATTTCCACTTTTCAAGAAGAATGGCAGAAGTGAGGCTTTCCTAATGCTCCTGAGATCTTCTACATTTCCTCAGTGGACCATATGAGGCAGTATAGAATCCTCTCTTCTCTATTTATCAGGTATTTAATAATATCGGGAGAAACATTACAGTCTCTGAGAACAGAAACTCTTTGCAAACTATGCCTTATATGGGCTGATCAAATTAAAAACCAGTGGAACAATAGTGAGACCCACTGACTGTGTAAGTTTCAGACCTTAGAGAAGTCTTAGAAATCTCTTTCAGTTCTCAATACAAAATGAACTGATTTTGGATGTAAGTGAACATGCTGAAATGACAATAACAGAAAACCTTTATAAAAAAATCAATAAAATCCTCCCTACTCCCAGAGAAACTTTACTTACTTTTCCAGCTACCTTGCATAAAAAGTAAACACAGAGAAAATCCCACTATTCTCCTCCTTCTGCCATAAGGATTTTTTTCTACTCTGAAATTATGAAGTATTAATAGAAGGAGATTTCAAATGAAAGCAATAAGCTATTTAAGCCTAGGAAAGGTCCTACAAGTCTCCTGCAGATTTTCTTCTACTTTTTTCTAAAAATCAGATCTAACTACAGTACAAGACATGATGGCAAGGCAGACAGATCAGAGCACTGTTTCAATTTAGCTATTTTTACTCTCCTTTAACTTTTTATGTGTAACACAGGTTGATGAAATAGAATGTTTGTTTTAAGAGATGAGAGAATCACGGAATCGCAGAACAGTAAAACCCTACCAGTTGCCTCTAAGGATAGCAATTCCACAGGGGTGGCAGTTAATCTGGTCATATCATGGTGTGAAAACTGGGTCCAAAGAATCAGTAAGTAATTTTGCATATGCAAGCTACCCCTTAGGTCTTTAATCTTCTGCCACATGCATTACTATCAAGTTTATATTCATAATTCCTGTAAATTGTGCATACATTTTTGTGCACATGTGCTTCTGAGACTTAAACCCATATATGTCTTGTTTCCTTCAGCTAAACTAAAATAAAATCTTTGTGTCTGTAGTCTTTCTCTCAACCTTTCATAATTGTAAATGAGATCACCTGCACAATTAGGTAGGACCATAATAGCCCTAAGCCTTATAATGTAATTTTTCCAGTAAAATGCTCCCTTAGTTTCAATAACTATAAATAATTCGGCATAAAGACAGTATATTTATTCACTCAGCTGAATTTCCAGTGCTATATGCTGAGTTCCTATCACTTTTTTGTGATCTGCTTGTATCCCACTGGCATTCCTGAGCCTCTGGTATCCCGACAGACTGGGGCCTTCCAGAATTCTGCCCCCATTAGTCTATTTCTGGAGACTTTTATTGCAACCTTTGATGAACAGCGACATGGAAACTGTAATCTGAGAGTAATGTCTTCCAAATCTGTTTGTAGCTGGTGGCATGATGGGTTCTAACAAAGTAAGAATCATAGTAGGGAAGGAGGAGGAGAAGGAGAAGGACAGAAGGACAGCAAGGATGAGGATGAGGAATCCACAGTCAAAACTCTTCAAATTAAGTCAGGAAATATTCTAGCACCCCTCTGCCGCTTCAGGAGCGTTTCTCAGGTCGGGGGAATATTATCCCAGGCCCTACAACAGGCATTCACGGCTGGTAACATCAGACATATCTGCCTGTAGAGCTTTTCATCCAAAGTAATGGCGAACTAAAGCAGCAGCAGCAGCAGCAGCAGCAGCATCTCTCCCTGACAGCATACTTGGATTTCTAGGAAGCGAATGGGCTAAACCCGGGGCAGATGTACCACATTTCACCATTTACCTTCACTTTTCCTGTCACTGCACTCCGATAACAAATGCTCATACTGGTGCTGATACGTGTTCATTTCTCTCCAGTCCTTTGCATGTTGACCCTCAAGAGAAAAGCTCTTTGCTTTCTTTCTAAATGCTTTCACGTTTCCCTTCTCACAGTGGAGCATCCTCAGACAACCCAGGCTTCTCTGAAGTTCTTTGTAATTTTCCCAATTGGAAATGGGTGTTTATTTTAGACTAATGGCTGTCTTGAAAGCTTAGTGGATGGGGAGAGAAAGCTATTTGGGCACATGCACAGATTACAATTAGCTTTTCACAGAGTATATTTTAATTGCAGACCATTTTACATTTATCTTCATTAAAAAATAAGCTTTGTTTATGTTTTTCCCATGTACCCATAGACCAATCTGCAAAAAACGCAGTGATTTTTCTAATAACAGCTAATTGGTTTAGAAGTACCAATGGATTTACTTCCAAAACCAGAGTCTTAATTCACAGATATAGAATGTTCTTAATTTTAACAAGGAAAAATTGTTCTTATTAAACCTGCTATTTGTCTGATATGAAGTGGAAGACTGTCACACTGACACTAAAGAAAACTGAAGATATTCTTCAGGGAAATTTTTAGAATCAAGGTAAAGCAATGATAAGAATTTTTTTTTTTGGTTCACGTGAAAAGTCAAGTTAACCATAGGAAGGGAAATAGCAGGAGCTGTCACAAATTCCTCACATTCTGAAGTTTAGGGATAATCCTCTAATGACCTTTGTAAGTACAAAGGTAATGAAAGAAGAAACTTTAATAGAAAACAAAAATGAGAGTTAACCCAGAGATTCAAAGGCATAGTAACTAAAGGGGTTCTGTATCTATACTGAGAAATTCCAAGATATGTTGGCTCTTCCTTTCAGATGTAAAAAGATCTAAAGGTCTTTAAGGCTGTATGATAAAACCTCTTTGTGAAGATGAAAGAAGTGTACTTTATATTACATTTTGGTTTGCACATGCATCATCACGGGCCATGCTGTGAAGCTGAGAGCCCTCAGAAACCCCACCACACTTTGAAATGACTGCTTCAAGTTTTAATGAACTGGGTGGACTTTTAAAATTTGTTTATTATCCATTTGCCTCAAATAACTTGGGACTAACAAATCACAACCCAAGCTTGCAGACTTTTTATCTATCACTAGCACTAGCCCAGGGGAAGCAAGAGAATGTCTTTGAACAAGGATTGATAAGATGTCTATTGACTGAGGATAAAGCTGAGCCATGCTGAGAAAGCAAAGTAGTTCATGGTGATTTTGTACAGCTAATGTCTGATTGGTGAAAAGGCGCTTCTGAAACACTCTAAAATTAAATCTGTCTCAGTGGTATAGATGGATGCAAAGTACCATTAAACAGAAGACCCAGGCAAAGTGATGTACCCCCACAATGGCTTCTATAAAAGAAATCACAGAGTAAATACACAAATGCTTTGTCTTAAGTCAAAATTATTTTGCCTTCAAGACCTGGATTTTGATGATAAGTAATGTAATGAGATTGGACTGGGACCACCATATTGTTTTCACTCAACGTTTTTTGCTCTTGAGTACTCATGTACGCTACTGCTACAAAGCCCTGGCAACTTGAGTATTTGCTTTATTGAATAAACAAGTTTCCAAACACATAGTGTTGCCATCTACACATTTAAATTTTATTTTCACTGGTGATGGCAAACAGAAGGAGTCCAAGTGTTATTTTTGCTTTAAGTATATGACAGGCAGTACGAGACAAAAGATAAATTGAAAAAACGAGGCATTCAGGACATGCTCTGCAGCTAGAATGCATATAACTTCCTGACTTCAGGCTGTCAGTACCCTATTAACTAAGAGAAAACTGAGTTTGACAGAGATGTGAGACAGACTAAACTTGAGGGACTTTCACATTTAAAACTGTAACTTATTTAATTTCTGGGAACAAAGAAACCCCAAAGGAACAAAGCCCTGACAGTGGTCACCAGTGTACTCATACTGGTACAGTGTGTTGAGGACTAAAAGAGGCATTTTAACATCTTTTCAACAATATAATAATGCATTAAAGACTTTTAGGAAGTCTAATAAAGGATGCTGGAAAAATCAAATGAGAGGTTAGGACACACACGTATTTTCTTGGGGAAAAATCTCCTCAATCTATTTTCTCTAATGACTTTGTCCCACTTCCTCAGGGTTGGTGCCACACTACTGACAGCAACTCCAAAGCTGGGGAAGGAGGGGAGGACTAAGCACAAACTGTGACTGTTTTTTTCCCTGAGGTAGGCACTGAAGAACATTCTGCACTGGACAAAGCTACCTGGAACTCTGGGTCCTTCAACCCCAGAGGCAAATCTGGCTGTGCACTTCATACCAGCTCTGAGGTCCAGCTTGGGTTTCACTCAAGGAATGGTGAGAAGGCTGATGAAAACCAGCTTCAGCCATTTACCAGTTTTAAAAACAAAACCAAAAAAATCCACGAGACCAGCAGAATTAAGAGAGCCAAGTCAGTCCTTATTCTGGCCTTTTAGGGCAAGGTTTATTGCCTTGGCAGCTTAGGGAGCACTTTTGAAAGTGGTGTACTTTAACGTATAGCAAAATAAAAATGCTAATCGATAGTCTCTCTATAGGAGCAACTACCTTATGCCAATTAAAGTGCCTTAGAGAAAAAGAGGGTTCTAAAAACCAATTTTATATCTTACAGTGGGGTTTGAGGTTGGGAGAGGGGCTGAAATCCAATTTCCCCTAAGGGAAGATTAGCCAAACACGATTTAACAGCAAGGTCTGCATGTAAAAGGATGCAGCTAATATGCCTGTCTAGCTGCCATGTTGTAAGCCAGGCTAACAGCATTATAGCATCTATTAGGGTGTC
Source organism: Hylia prasina (assembly GCA_013397195.1). Classification (NCBI taxonomy): domain Eukaryota; kingdom Metazoa; phylum Chordata; class Aves; order Passeriformes; family Sylviidae; genus Hylia; species Hylia prasina. Next base: position 1,206,779 of record VYXD01005452.1, read on the forward strand.
GCACACAAATGTTACAGTTTGATCAATTCCCACTCCAGGCAGTGGTTTTTTAGTTTTGAAAGCAGGAAAAAAAACCCCTTATATGAAATAACATGCCATTGCAATATTTGACTGCCTGTTTCTGCTGCGCTTAAAGCTATGGAAGAGGAATGGTTGGAGAATTCTGGCTGAAATGAACCCCCAAATCCACTATTTCATACCATGCTCAAATGCAATATATTCTGTACTAGATGCCCCACAAAAAAAAAGCCATGAGACAGTATCTGTGATGAACAGCCCACAACCAATGCCTCAGCAAGGATGCAACAAGTGAGGGTTGTATAAAAACTGGCTTTATTTTATGGAAAAGGACTACAAAAACTGGATGCTAAACTATATAAAATTTTGTACAGTACAAAGTCAGTAAAAATAAAATAAGCTAAGTCTCTCCTGCCTCCCTCTAGTGGTTGATTTAACAGAAATCATGGTGGTCAGTCTATATTTGATTATTTAATTTGGGCAAAGAGCCAGGATTGGAAGTTAAAGGTTCAGCTTCTCTACTGGCAGATGGTATTACAGAGGATGTTGTCCATCTGATGCTGTCCGTATGTGGGCTGAAGGAACAGCATGCTGTCCTAGTCCTAATGAATTAGGAAGATTTGATGGAAAGCATCACAGAGACCTTATGAAATAAGGAGCCAGAATTTGCAACAGAACAAAAACCAAAAAAAATCACGAACGGATGAAACAACCCACAAAAGCATCCACACAGAAGAGGGAAGACTGCTTTTACTTGGAACTCATGAATAGGTGTTTGTAAGCTTGGCTAACCTGAAGATACATCTGTATAAGTAATTTCAACTTTGCCAGGGAACACTATTCTGCACTAGAACTCAGCTGTCTCTGCCTCTTATGTGGTTTTGGTCTGGACCAAATAACATTCTCCTAAACGGACAGGGATCATTCCCAAGAGACCATTTATACTCAGGCACCCTCTCTCAATGAGTACATGATTTTAAGAAGAAGGATGAAACCTGTTCAGCATCAGCTGGATGTCTGTACCAGAGACCCATCGCATGCATCCTTAAGTTATTAGTGTAGATGTGTCTGAGTTGCTTAATTAACCCCAAAGTTCCAGGTAGTACTGACTTGAGCATCAAACACACCATTTGCCTATGGGAACATATAGGAAGTCTAATGGGCTTTCACACAGGAAGGCAGCGTCTACTTGTTTCCTGGGCAGCAGGCACCCTCCTCCCTCCTCAATATTCCCATCATTTTTTTCATCTCTAAGAACCTGATTTGTCCAGAGAGAGCAAATGGGTCCTGGAGGGCAGACTGCACAATTCAGAGAGCAGTCAAAGGGAAATTTCAAAGAAGAGATTTAAACTAGCTCTGTGACTAGTTGAAAGTTACGCTTCTCCCCACCTAATTTTATTTTTAAGGAACTCTTCAAAAATTTAGACTCATAGAATTGCAGAATAATTTACGTTTGAAGGGACCTCTGAACTATTCAAATAACTTCTAATAGAAATACAGAAGCCCAAGTCTTGCATTTCGAAAGAAGAACTTGAAATCTAAAATAACCATAAAGCACTTCTTCCCCTTAACTATGGACAGGTGAGGAAACTGAGATCTGCAAGGCAGCTCGCAAGAAGTACCAGGCTTGTAGCTCAGCATCCCAAATGACACACTTCTATCCCACACCAGGTGCTAAAATTTGCTGTCTGATCAACACAGAAGATGGCCAGTCCTGTAGCAATGCTTTTGTCCACTAATGATAGATAGAGACCAGTTGTTGGGCCACTCAGGAGCTAATTGTGTACCTAGAAAAGCTAGGACCATCACTTAGAAACAGATTCAAGGACCTGATCATCATTTTCCCTGCTGCAGCTGAAGTCTTGTATAACAGTCTGGGTCCTGGCTCTGCAAATGCTTTTGATTGGGTACAGCAATTTAGGAAGGATATAGTCTACCAGCTTTAGTGAAAAGCACTGTTTTTGGCTGCAGGACCAGAGAGGAACTCATAACTCACAGACTGCTTGGTGCAGCCACCTTTTATTTTCTCTTTTCATGTTATAAATGCTACCTGTAAATTATTTGTATGTAAGCAAAAATAATGCAACAACAGTATAAAAGAGCAGCTGTACAAAATAAACAAGGTAACTTGCAGGAAATGTGCAAAAGTAGGTAGAGGCTGCAATTCTGATGTCCCTGCCAGGGATTATTATATAGAAGTTTATCTGAATGGCTCCTAAATACCATGGTTTACTGAAGTCCTCCTTTCTTTCCTTATACCTGGCTCAACATGTAAAGTTCACAGAATCACAGAATATGCTGCACTGGAAGGGACCCAGAAGGATCATTGAGTCCAACTCCCTGTTTTGCACAGGACAATCCCCACCAGTTACACCATGTGCCATAAAACTGTAATATAACTCTTTTTTCCATTGTTCATGGGGTATCTTGAGATTGTTATGCTGGAAAAAATGAAAAAAAAGCCCCTCGAATATCAGAGTTTGAACCCAACTCTTCTACCATTTTGCAGGCCAGCACCCAAGGTATCAGAAGACTAAAAACTATGTATATATAAGAAGTCTTCTCTATGACAAATGTGGAGAAAGACAGCAAAAAGCCATTCTGAGGAAGTATTTTACACATTCTGAAAATCAAGCTGATGAATCAAGCTTGCAAAAGCAAGCAACCCTCAACTGGGTTTATTTAAGCTTCCAAGCAGACACAGGCAGGTGCATCCGCCTTTGGAGGAACAACAAACCAGAGATTACTACTGTTTGCATATGGCAGTGCCTTGAGGTTCAGTCAAGGATCAGATGCCCACTGTGGGAACTGCTGTCTAGACATGAAGCAGGAGGTGGTCCATTCCTCCCAGCATTTGTGATTTATTGGCCCAAACTTGCAGCAGATGCTGAGGTTGTGAATGGTGAACATGATGCTTGCTCAGCACTGCTCTTTCCTGGGCTTGGGTTATGCTCCACAGCAATGTCCAGTCAGGGAATGAGGTAAATTAAGAAGGTTGCTGTATATTAAGTTGAGGAATCTTTATGTCCATCTAAATGTTGCCCTTGAAATGGAAAGAAACACTTATTTTGAACTCTGGAGGGCTGAATGGCCAAGAGGCAGTTAGTGAAACCCTGCATGGAGACAAGGGATCAGTGCAGGTGAGCTCCTGCCACCTCAGACCCTCTGTGTTAAACTGACCCATAGGGAGCTTTAGGACCACACTGACTACTCCCTCTCCTTGCACAGTGTTTCACACCTAGTCCATTTCTCCCTCTTTCACAGCTTTCCTTTTTGTCTCCTGTCTAACTAATTCCAAGCATGACCAGCTTTGGAATTAATTTAGCTGCATGATATCATCACCACAACAGGCTCAGCCAGCTTGAGCTGCTGCTGCTCAGTGTGAAGGAGAAGGGGTGGGAGGAGAGGAGTGTGTGCTGGCCAGATGTCCACCTGGAACAGACAGGGACACCAGGGCCAGGGGCTGTGGATTACTTGTGTGTCCTGAGCCTCTCTTACATGTGCAGCAGGCGAATAAAGCAAAACAGGAGTGCTTCTCCCTGTTCTTCTTACCTTCTTTTATTTTGTTCATCCAAAGAATAGCGGTAATCTTCCAATCTGCAGCTAAGCCTCCTCGACTTCACACTGTTGTCTTTCTCTGCGAGGATATCTGGCACCACCTTGAAGGTTGGCTAAGCAAAGAGGTTTGCTTTTCTGCTTCTTTTTAACAGTCCTTCAGCTAAAGCAAAAGGAACACTCAGACTCTTCAATAAGGGGCCATATAAATGCCTCAATGAAATTAAAGTACTGCAGATTATCACAATGAAAAATATTATCTTTCAGGTTGTCCTTCCTTATGCTTTACTTGCTGATCTCAGTTGAAGATTAGTGAAGGTTGAATGTCCTTTTCAAACTCCATCTGTGCTAAATCTGTATAGCTTCATATTTAAGCTTTTCACAGCATTTTTGCTATTAAAAGTGCTACAAAGAATCAAGTCAAATTAAGGACAACATGTCTCAGCTACTCCATGTGACTCTAGCAGCGAGAGACTCTCACATGCTCCTCCAAAACATTTCAGAAATGACACTCATTAATACAGTCAGTGCCAAACTATGTTGGGCATTATCTGAGGCTGATGTACTGTGTGAGTGTAGGTGCAGTCACAGACAAGACAGAAAATAGAGGGTGTAAATGCCTCCAATTCCTGATCACTGCAGGGCCCTCCTCACCAATAAGAATTTTCAGTGCTGCTATATTCCTTTCTCCCTCTTTTCCTTTCCAGTTGGGTGTGGCATTCTTCATTTACTATATTTAACCACTGCTGCCCAGCAGCTGCTGTCTTTTCCCCAGGAGCTGGTCAGCTGCATGGATTCTAAGAAAAGCGTTTAGTGTCCAACAGGTGCTGGATCTGGACTTGCATCCTTCAGTGCCAAATGGCTGCAGGCTGCTTCCCAGTTCTCTAGCACAGGCACTTGCAGAGTCACTTTGATTTACAACTCTCTGGTTTGGGTGGGTAACTCAACAAAACTGAACAAAGTTCCAGTGACAGTGACTTCCACACAGTACAGCTGTGTGCTTTCATCTTTCACTACAGGTGAAAGATTTCAGAGAGGAAGGACACTGTGGCCCCTGGTATGCATTGGAATGTAGGGCAAGTGATCCTTGGACTCCCTCAGAGATGTTTCACACAAGGTTATCCATGACTGCACAAGATGGGACACAACAACCCAGGTGGCACCTTCTAGCCTTGCATTTCTAAAACCCACTGCAATCCAAACTAATAAGAATAATAACTCATCAGCTTTGCAGCTTCCTCCAAAAGAAAACAATACCTGCGTTTGTACCCTTCTCTCCTATTCTTCCTGGTTTGACTGGATCCTTATTTATAAAATCATATATTCTAACATATATACAGTCTTCTAATGAAGACTCTGTCCTTCAGCCTATTTCTGGCATCTGCATGATGCTTCCTGCAGTGCCACCAGCTGCTTCCCCAGCTGCTTAAAAGCACACATACTTGGGGCCACTAGAGCTACAGTCTTGCCAGCCATTCCCAGGATCCACTACAGGAAGGCAGGGGCTTTGAGTGCCTGCTGGTTTCTGAGATGCTACCTAAGGATGAAAAGAAACCGTGTTTGTATATAAGAGTCATTTGTATGAAGGTAAGTGAATGAGCACATGTGGCTCAGAAGAAACAGAGGCTAGATAGTGGCAGTTTCACCACGGATTCCTGGAAGGAAAACTAGGGAAAAGGAATTCCAAGTAAGATGAAGTATTTTTTCATTATTAAGCAAGTTAACAATAAAGCATAGCCGTAGGAAGGCATATGTTTGAACAATTTGGAGCAGGCAAGATTCTCAGCACAAATCAGTGAAGGTTCATTGCTTTCATTACAACGCTGATGGTTTACACCAACTGAAGAGCTGCCCACTGTGCATAATTTCTCTGGACTGGGGTGGAAAAACCATTAGGTTACATGCTCTTTTAATTGCTAATGAAACTGCAATCAAGACTACTTCCAACCAGATTTCAAAATTATCTGGTTTCTTTTTCAACACAGCAAGGAGCTGGATTCTTCTACAACCACCAAGGAAAAGTTTTAATAGCACTAGGAGGTAGGTTGCAACAGATATTACACTGCCAAACACAGCAAAGATTTAACGTAGGAGAAATGTTAATAGGTCTATAATTCTTTGAAGTAAAAGTCTACCATCATTTAATAAGGAGGCTATGTTATTGTACATACTGACTGCAGCTCCTTCTGCATTGCTATAGATAGCTACTGTACTTAAAGTGGACATTAATGCAAATTTACAATGAAACGCTGGCTGAATTACATATCACATCCCCACGAGACTATAATGAACTCCCCATAATTAATATTATTAATCATGGGCCTAGCATAGAGGGCACATATCATGCATTTCATGTCAAAGGTTCTTATTAATAAACATTCCCATTTTCCCAGATGGTGAGAGCTAGCAGCCTGCCAGAACTCGTTCTATCATTCAAACCTCTCCCAGCTTAATAACCCATAATAGAGCTCGGCTCTGTGGAGGTATCTCTTCCCTCAGACTTGGGGTGGTCAGCACTTTGTGGGAGTCACCAGGCAACCTGCATGATGCTTCAAAGCTCTGTTTTCACTGAAACAATCCCACAATAAATCTGCATGGGGTCAATGGGGCCCGAGAAGTGACCTCTACAACCCCATGCGGCGAGACATGAAATGCTGAAGATCTGACTCAAATGCTGCAGAAAAAGAAGTTCAAAACAGAGGTTCCACTTTGATTTTAACTCTCGCTGATACGTAGGGGTCTGTGCAGTAAGTCAGCAGCCCAAAGCTATCCTGTCATCATAGCCACACTCATTTCTGAAATGCAGTTTTGTTGCAACAGATAACTTTCAAACTGCTCCTATCAAAATCTTTCAATGCCAAGAACTGAAAAAGCTCCAGATTCTTTTCTCCTACCTGCCTATAGTTTCCATCAGAGGTGAACAATATTTTTCATGTAAAGCTTTTTTGTACTTTATCTTTCTTCTGGCTTCCTCTTTACTTTTCAATGGTGATGTGATGTCAAATAATAAAAATGTCACTAAATTCCATGTTCTCTTATGAAAAATCATAGTAACTTCTGCTAAAGATAGCTCTGCACTCTGTATCATTGACAAGATAATGGTTTCATTAATGTGTACTTTGGGACCCTATACTTATGTATCTATCTGCATGCAACCCTGAAGTTACTATGGTATGTGTCAATGCCTCCTTGAGGAGCTTGGAATTTATGGAATCCAGAACAGCTCTGTGCATCAAGACTTACTTATACTTATTTTACTAGTTTGTGTTTTTTTTAACCCTAAGTTATTATTCCAGTGCGGTCACACTATCATTCTCAGTTCTTTGTTCCTGTGACAGTGTGCTTCCCCCTTCCCCAGCCTGACCCGTATTTCCCATAATCGTCTCCAAGTGAAAACCGCCAGTGGGGTCGTTGTGGATGTGTCTGGTAATGGTGGCTGTATCCAGCTCAAAGTGGACACAGATAAAAACACAACAGCCAGGGGCTAATCTGAGCAGTGCACCCACCTAACCGTAGTGTTGAACAAGGTCTGACTCAAGGAAAATTTGGGACAAGTTAACATGTGTGGCTAGTATGCAAATATGACTGAGTCAATTATCATGCTCCATAAATAGTGGCAAGTCCAAGGCCTGCTGAGCTCCCCTGCCTGGAAGCAGGCTGCACACTGGGATCTCCCCTTGAGTAGGGACACTTCTCAAAGTTACTCCTCAAAATTGAAAGACTTCTTGCCACAACAGGTTCTTGCTAAGTGATCAATAGCACAGTCAACTTCGAAATCTTAGCTACATGATACAAAGGATTGGTTGTACACAGATTTAATATATAAACTTTAATACAGTTTAATACATAAACTATTGGGACTAAGGCTAGATCCAGCAGCACCTAAGCTCCTCTCTGAAAAGGAGTTTAGAATGCAAGTTGGTCCTTTTTGATCCTCATGAATGAAGGACAGGGTCCCCATGACAATTCTGTCTGCCTGTCCTCTCTTACAGTAAATAATCAAGTGTATCTTGCCACCAGATTTTGTTAAAACACTGCTGTGTTTACTATCAAACTTTCTAAAATCACTGTTTTATATCAACAAACATATTGGTACTTCACTCTTATGAGTGAAGCCTGTCACTCACCCACAAAAAACTCTAAGAATCTTTGTAACAGCACAATTGCATTGATGCTGAGGAGCTGTGCTCTTCTCACTACAGAAATGCAATTAATCCAAAACTTACAGAAGACAGGTCCTAACAGCCCTTTTCAGTACTTGAATACCAGAGATGGAAGAAGTATTTTTTTTTCAGTGCAGCCAAGGAAAGATCAGCCTGGCTCTTACCTACACTGCAACAGAAAACTAACCAATTTCACTTCTGAGCCTGTTTTGTGTCTGCTATCCATCTGTAAGATACTATTGTTTCAGAAGCTGAGAAAGGAAGGCTGGCTTTACTTCCCAATCCTGGTTTTAAGTGAAGAAGGGCCTGCTGCCGAGAAACAGGAGAGCTCTGATCTCACACCAGCTCTATCTGAGGAATCTGTGATGGTTGTTAACTGCTGGGACTCCTGCATCAGTGCTGAAAATGATCTGGCAGGATAAAAAAGCAGTTGGGACCAGGGAAGTAAAGTCAGCCAGGCTCAGACTTCATCTCAGGCATGCATTTGCTCACGGTGTTAAAAATGGCAGCAACCCAACACGTGGCGAGCTAAACTCGCCATAAGGACCATTGCTGACAGCTGCTGTCACCCTCCTCAAGCACAAACCTTCTGGCCAGCACCTGCCTGCCTGTTCTTGCTGACCAACAGAATATGATTGAGAGTTTTTGGGGCTATTTGAAGAGTTTCAAGAGTTCAAACTGACCATTTGCTCTACTCTCTGACATCCTTCCAAGAAACCAACTGGGACAGTAACCTAAAATCTGCCAGAATATACAGAGAGTTTTCTAATCTGTCCTACATATCCCAAAATGCCTCTCTGAAATGAAAGCCTGTTTATAGGAAGGAAAGAAAAAAAATAAAAAAAGAAATCCAATGTTGGCAAAGGGAAGTGTGAGAAAAGGGAGGGAGAGAGGAAAGTGGATGAAGACAAGCTGTCTTTTAGAAAATACAACTGTTATTCCCTTTTGCTGCCTTCCTTTATCCTGTCCTGTGGGCATGTGGGCTAATTACCATGACTTGTACATGCCTGCTGCTGTATTACATGGGATTTATTACACACAAATCTTTTTTGGGAATTCTGCCTGTGTGGGAAGTAGTTGCATAAAAAAAAAGCAAACGAAAGTCAGAACTTTCAAAATCTAACTTTTCCTGCTTTACTAGCATCTAGCACCAGCTGCACAAGTCAATGAAAATTAACCTTCCCCCATACCCCTTGGATATCCAGTAAACTCAGATTTGATCCGGATGTTCTGATTTCTACGCAGCTAAAATGCAATCAAATGCTTGATTTTGGGGGATAGATTTGCTTAAATTGTATTAATTCACAAGGATAAACACAATTAGTAGAGCTCATTAGCTTGCAAAATGTAATTTATTTTCTTGAATATACCCATTTCCTTGGATGAAGAGCTCCATTAGGTTTATTATATTTGCAAAGCTTATATAAAAATCCAAACCATGGCAACAAAGAGAAAATTGTTACTACACAGTCACAGCAGTCACTTTTCCATGTTAAATAAGTTTGGCATTTATTTATATTTAAATGAGAATATCTACCACTATCAAGACCAGGATATGGGGCAAGTACTTATACAGAAATAATTAAAACTAATTCAAGCAATAAATGTGGTCTGAAATTAAAATAGCCCCCAACTTCTTTAACTGAAGAATGATTCAATGTTCTCCCTCAAAACCCCTGTTTGCAATTGCTTAATTATCATAACCAGCAATAGTAAAGGGACGCTGGCCGTTTACAGGCTCATCAGATGGGTCTGCATTTAGGCACGTCTGGTCTGCTTAGTGCTGTGCTTTAATTTCACTGTCATATAAAGGCTAGAGAGTGGAGAAAATGAATACATGGCAAAGTACCTGTCATTACTTGTATCATATTACTGAGGTATTCTATGTGCACAGTATGAAGGCGGCTGGTCCAATTTTCACACTGTTATCATTTTTGATATTACACTGTCTAAAAGCAGTGACACACAAAAGAAATGCTTTTATCATTCTCAATGCAGGGATGGTACTAATTACATCATCTGTCATCATTATACTGCTAAACAAAACTTTTCTTTCATAGGAAACTGCCATTTAGCAAATTAACGGGTAATGACCCATAATATACAGAAGATTGAAATTTGGGAATTACACTCACATTAGTTTGTTTTCTGCTTTCCCCTCAATTTTACTCCCTGATACATCATGAAAAGGAAAAGAGATGGAGAATTTCTTCAACTATTTAATTTGCCAATAGCCCTACCGTCCTTTTGGAAACTGATGCAGGATCATCTCTGTCCATATCAACGCATAGTTTCATTCTACTTAATGATACAGACAGTCTGCCAAGCCAGTAAAAAGCCAGATGTTAGTACAGTGATGCACAGAAACCTGCTGCTGGGGCCAGATTTTTAAAATCAAACATGAAACAATGAGCCTACATTTGCTGCCAGATAATGGATGGATGCTAGGAAATCAGGTACTGGGGTGTGAGTTACCTTCTGAGGCCTGACCAGGTCACATAAGACGATGGCATGGAGGAGGTACCTGAGCTGCCCCACAGTAAGGCCAGGTAGGGTGAACATCCCTCCAAGAGCCCTCCTCCTGCTTGGACTCTGCTTCGAGCCTGGTGTAACACTGCAGTGAGCTGTGTTTGGGAAATGTTCAAGTGCCACTACTGAAACAGAGATCTGTAGGGGATTACAAGAGGCACAAACCATTGTGTATGAGTCCTTAGTGGAAACTCCCACGCTTTTGGGAAACAAGAAGAATAAAGAGACTTTATTTTTGATTGTGTCTGATCATGCTATGTTCTTTAACACTGAAGCAAAAATAAACATATGGTAGCAGGTGGATAACAATACAGATTTTAGATGTCAGGTACTTACTACCAAGACAACGTAGCAAATACATCTAAATCCAGAGAAGTACATTTTAGACAGATCTTTGCTCAATCTGAACTTCTGTAGCCCATATCAGTTATTTTCTTTCATCATGTACCAGCTATGTACAACGTGGAGAAAATAAAAAAGGGAAATTCCGTGGTGAATTAAGAATATAAAAAATGGCAAAGGCTGATGAATTTTATATGAACCAGCCATGTCAGTGGAAACTTCAGTCATCAGTAGGTGCTTCAGATACAGTAAGAGCAATTAAGCATTTGGCCTTTCATTCCCGTTGTCCACATCAGGGTGTTTAGGACTTTTCTCTTGCCCATAAAATGATTTCCTGACTTAAGTGAAATTCTGAACTGAACATGTCTGTAAAGTAAGAGGAGTTCTCAGTTCCAATTTATCATTGTTAAAGTGGATTAAAGGATTTTTTATTAGTAACACTTAGAGCTCACTTGTTCATGCACTTGGAGACTTCTACCAGAGGAAACCCTCCCCAGCAGACAGCCAGGCCAAATCAAAAGCTGAAAATGAGCGTGTGATGAGCACATTACACAGGCTGATGAGGACCGTGATGAGCTGGGAATTAGTGAGGAAGCCTTTGAGAAAAGACTGAGCGCTGGTGGAAACCGTGAGCACAGCACTTGTCCTTTTCTGAGTCACTGCTGAACGAAAAGCTTAAGCCCCCTGCGGGACACCACACTACTGCAAGTGATGTCTCCTCAATGAGGTATATAAGCCTCTCTCTCAGTGTTAAACCTCTTAGCAGGCCTCAGTATTTTAAACAGTGTAAGACAGCACTAGAAATTGTGTGAGATAACAGTGTACATCAAAGTTCAACAAACCCTGAATCAAAACTGATGACAATATATGCCCAAATTGGCTTTAGTGGTGCTAATGAAATGCTGCCTGGTAAATGACTGGATGTATCACATTTAGAAGTAGCAGAAGAGGAAAGCCATCTTGATCACAAAAAGAGGCTTGATCTGTTGGTTTACTCCACCCAATAGGCAAATACTGTATTAATTTTAGGTGATTTGAACCAACATTATCAAAATGCTCTTTTAATACAATGACAGTAAAATAAATCAAAAATTGTGCTTTGTTATATTGCCAGCTCCTCTGACAGAGGAGCTATGTTCATGCTGAGCTGTCCATCTGTTAAGACTTGCTCCATTCATGAAATTTAAAATGGGCTTGATAAATTCAAGTTGTTTAAATGTATAAGACCCTACATCACATCTATGGAAACCTAGTTAGTGCAGTAAAGAACCAAGAGTGATTCAACTGGGCAACCAGAGGAGCCCACTGCAGCTGTTACCACACTGGGCCCTGGTGACCTCTGACATGTTCTGGGATAGCCAAGTCCCCCCAAGTAGCCAGAACCTATGGGAGAGCTCTGTTCTCCCAGTACCCAGCAACCATGTAAGATGTTACACATCTGGGATCTATATGACCCTAGCTGCCTGTGCTTAAATGACTGAGTGACATTCTCACTTTCTAAATTTAAGCAAGAGAAGGAATCTTACTTAACAGACTTGATTGCTGGTTAGGGCTCTTATAACCAAGACTTCAGTTTTGAATATAGATGATTTATCTTTCTCATTTACTAACCACGTAATAACAATCCAAGATGCTATCATGGTCTTTTCCTTGTTACAGTGTCTTTTTTACATATTCTGTTTTCTATTTCAGATTTTAAGTAAAAGTCTCTTCATCTGTTTTTGGGACATAAATTCAAGATTCAAGGGAGGTTCCTTGAACTCTCTTGGTCCTCAGTTCATGGCTTATAGAGAACTACCAACCCAGCCAAACACTTTCTTCACTCCAAACTTGAAATATTAATTTCACTGTATTTGCATAGGTCCAGACTATGTAATTGTAAGCTAGATCCAGTCTGGATAATTATAAATTATATCCTTAAAACCACCTATCTTATTTCACTTGGAGGAAATATGGGTAGCCCTTTTTTTGGGGCACCTAGGTGGTCCCACTCCAGTCCAGGGCTGGCTACCTCCTAACTCAGTGAGAAATTATATTACACTCCCAACATTCTCAGTGCATTTGAATGAGTAGAAATCAGAAAATGTTACCAACTCAATATATGCAAAAGGACTTCACATTTTTTAAACAGCTCCCTTCTCTTATTAAAACATATTTTGATACTTAGAATTTGTCTTCTAAATATGTTAACACATTATTTCTAGAAAGTTATTATATCTCTAGTACATAAACGGCCCTTCTCTACTTTACAATGCCAAATGAAGACTCAAGTCTCAGGAAATACCAAATCTTACTGAAATACTGCATCTGCAAGCTCAATAGCCACAAATTTGGACGAAAACACATGATAAAATAGTTTCTTGGCTTTAATACAATTCTTGATTGAGTTTACTCTTAAAGTCAAGAGGTGTTCTCAGCACTGCTTTATCTCCCTGGAAGAAAATATCGAGACTCATGACATAAGGTTTGCCTATATTGCAGTTTTGAGAGAAAGAAAAAAAAAAAAATAAAAGTAATGATGGTGCATTCAAAGGCATGAGGGCACTTGCAACAAAGGCCTGTCAAAGAAGAAATTCTTATTGGTGTGGGCTTTTCACAGATAGGCTCTTCTTGAAATGTACTGAATTTCTGCTCGTGAGCAGATTTGACTGTCCTTAAACAGCTGATCCTTGGGCAAGATGTCAAATTTGCTTGAACTGTTCCAGCAAGTAAAATACAATCAAGAGTTTGTTATTCTGGAGCCGAAGGAATATGAGCCTCTGTTCTTGATGTATTTCTACAAATGAAACAGAGATTCATGCATTTCTTTGGAGGGCAATGGTTCTTTACATACTTATGATTAAATATCTGCGTCAGTCTAAACCTGAAATCACTTGAGTGGTTCCTGCTGGAGCAACTTGCTATCCATCTAGCCAAAGTTCTTCTAAAATGCTCCGATGAAGTTCCTCTCTATTTGGATGTTCAACAGGAGTTCCAAATCAGAGCTCTAACCATCCTACAGAAGAACAAACAAAACCCTCAAAGAAAATGGCACAGTATGGATATGATAGGAGAATATCTAGCAGAAACACATCTTAACACAGCAAATTCAGCCATCTAGAAAATCCATATCTGTAACAAAGTCCACACAGCATGCTGAAAAAGGCAAAGAGCAGGATCATGTATATCTTGTATTTAGGTTACAGGCAATGGGAATCTACTACCACTGTGCCTCCTTCTGTTTTCCACAGGATGGTAGTGTTTTGTGCAAAATGATCCTTGGTTTAAAGGATCCAAAGCTTGGACGTAAGAAAAATTTCCCTCTTCCTTCACTCAGAAAAGGTCACACAGAGGAGTTGTGTTTTATATTGGATTTGGGTAATCTATAAATCAGTCAGACTGAACAGGACCACATTACTCTTAAGATTTCTATTTTAGCCAAATTTGTCTTTTTTGTAGCATCTTCCTCATCCTCAACCAAACACGTCCATGTGCAGACTGATGAGCAATACACATTTTGTCTCCCTCTGAAACATCACAAGAATCATAAAAGAATCATCATTAAAGGGAACATAATGTTCTCTTTAATCCAACATTCTTGTCTTTTTATTTATTTTGAGTAATGTCAATGAGCAAAACTGTGCAAAATATAATTTACAAAGTCTTAAGGCAAACACTCCATTCTGTTGGAAGTATTGCATAGTCACATGGTGCAAACTTGACTAAGCATCTTGGCACCTTCTCTAGGCAAATGCTTCTGACTTAAAACAGTCCCGGTCAAGTATTTCTCTTCAATCTACTGATTTTTTTGGAGCCCAGAGATTTTTTTCCAGTACAGCAGTAAGTACATGTAACACCTAATGCTGCAATTTTCTAAATTTAATAGGACAAAACTTCAGGCCGCTTTTATTTGCACATCTAGATGGTGGAAGTTATGTCCATGAGTAATCGTTTCTGCAAGCTTATCTACCCCCTTCCTCATGATGATTTCATCCTTTGATGACACTTTCCAGAATATCTAGCCTGGAAACTTAATGTAGTGATTTGTAAATATTAAGGTGGAAATATACACAAATACCTTTTAACTGTCACTTGTTACAACAACAAACCAGGTATGTACATGTAACACTAAGCAGACTGAGTGGAAGAAGCTTAACCAATCCTCCTTCAGAATGAACTTAATGACTTAAGTTTTCTGTCCTCAGAAGCACTATGAAGATGCGACGTGTTACATAATCCCTTATTATTATTATTATTATTGTTATTATTGACCATAGCTCAAAGCTCGCCTCGCTGTGGGACAGTGGAGCTTATCATTAGCAATCTCAAGGCACAGCAGGGTAAGAAAAGTCACTATTTGGAAATGTTTGCATTCCGCAAATCAGTTTAGATTTTTTAAATTTAACCTGGGACAGAATAATTCTCATTCTGAATGCAATGAGACAGAAATGATTCTTCTTCATTCAGAATTTAGACATTGCTCCATGGAGGACTGCTGATTAGGAAAAAAAGCATTTCCACTTTCTTGTAAGGAAACCAAAACCCATTTGCAATTTTTAAAATCTCTTTCTCTGGAGATCACAGAGGTCACCGAATAGGCCATTTTGGGAACATTGATGTATATACATAAATGCACAGTCTGGCTCTGGATGGACCTAGCTTTTTGAGTTTGGACTGAGTGTGAAGTCCCCATTCTCTGCTGACACTGTAGCAGCTGTAACTTGACTTTCCATGTTTTTAAAGTCATGATATCAAAAGAAGTGGAATTATGCTGCTGTCAAGAAGAAGAAATCTTAGTGGGAAATTCTGGGTAAAGCCAAACTTCAGAAGCAAACTGCTCAGGAAAGGTAGCTTTAAAGCGACTCATGGCACAGAACAGAGTGAAAGGGAACTGGCATGTTCCCATTGCACCCAAAGGGATGGATGCAGACAAGAATTGCACCTAAATATGTGTCAAGAGTTAAACAAGACAGAGGATCAAGGAAGACAAGGTCAGAGAAACCAGATATTAAACATGAGTTCTCAAAGGAGAATGGCAACTCTGCAAGTGTTCTGGACAATTAATAACTTTTATAACATCCAAGTCCACTTCTAACTGCATCCAAATCCCAGCTAACTGCAAGGGATTGTTGGAAGAGTGTTTGGAAGGATGGATGGATGGATAGGCACCCTGCCTGAAAATTTGGTCTGTATTTATAAGAAGTTGCCACTTATGTATTCTGTGCCAAAAGAGATCCTAGATTTTGGTTATCCAGCCCCTGAGAAATTTTGCACTTTGTGAATATAGTAGTGTGTGGACGGGAGAGAAAATAGTAATTCAACAGAACTCTGCCGCCTCTCAGTCTTATGTTGAATGCATTTGATGGCCACTGTCATGGACAAAACTATATTTGGTAAGAAACCACATTCCAAGCAAACCAGATCTTAAGACTACAGAGTGCGAAGGAATTCAAGACAACTTCAAATGTATCACTGTCTAATTAACTAGGTGGATTTGCAAATGATGATGTAACATCACGCAACAGTAAAATCAAAGTTCTTCAGCTCTGTATTTTCAACAGATAAACGACAGGTGTAAATCTGACATTTATTTAAAAAACAGAGGTACAAAAAATAGCAGCAGAGACTAGATAACTTTTAAAAGCAGTTTCAGGGAGTTTGACTCACTTCAACAACGCCCCAATTTTTTTTTTTTTTATGATAACCCACCTAAAATATTGGTGGTGCTGAGAAGATCCTCCTCCAGTTAAAATGTGGAAATCTCAAGTCACTGACATACTGAGAGATGTCAATCAAAAGATAATTCAATCACCTTTTTTATGCTGTGTGTTTAGCAAGGCAATGTAAGTCTTTTTTGACTCTTTGAACGTCCGTCATGACCTGACTAATGGTGACATTAAAAGGACAGGAAATGTGGAAAATACCCTGCTTGGACCACAGAAAGGTGAAATGTATTTCATTCTCACTCAAGTGATGGCTTAGATGCCCTCATCAACTTCTCAGTCCTGTTAGGATTATTTTAATGAAAAAAGATGATAACTAATATTGATAAAAATTTGATTTTAGAGGACCTGTTTGCTTTAAGTTCTTTGTTGTGCATGAGCAATCTAAAACACCAGCCAGCAGTGTGCTCTTGCAGCTAAGAAGGCCAGTGGTATTCTGGACTGCATTAGGCCAAGTATTGCCATGAGATCACAGGAGGTGGCCCTGCCTCTGTACTCAGCACTGGTGAGGCATCACTTCAAGTGGCACGTCAAGTTCTGGGCTCCTCAATACAAGACAGACATGCTGGAGAGTCCAGCAAAGGACCATGATGATGACAAAGGGACTGGAGAACCTCTCCTAGGAGTAGAGGTTGAGACAGCTGGGGCTGTTCAGTCTGAAAAAGAGAAGGTGGCTCAGCAAGATCTCATCAATGTATATAAATTGGAATTACATAAACGTATATAAATTGCACCTGAAGGGAGAGTGCAAAGAGGCTGGAGACAGGCTTTTTTCGTGGTGCTTACTGTCAGAACCACAGGCACTGGGCACAAACTGAAACAGAGAAAGCTCCCTCTGAACATTGTGGGGGTCACTGATCCTTGCTCAGGGGGTTTGTTCCGTCTCCATCCTTGCAGATATTCAAAAGTCATCTGGACATTGTCCTGGGCAAACACCTCTAAATGGCTGTGTCTAGCAAGGGGGCTTGACCAAACAACCTCCAGAGGTTCCTTCCCAACGTTAACCATTCTGTGATTCTGTGAACTCTTACTCATCATTACCAAGCTGAGCTTACAAATGACCACTACTCTGTACCTTGTCATCTCTACCTTGGTTCCATTTAGGCTGTCCCAGGAAATCACCACTGTTCTAAGGAAAACACAGTAAGAGGCACGCACAGTGCTAACAATTCCATGCTAACCCAACTCTCCTGCAAACAACTGCAGAGAATGCAGTTATTTCTATTGTAGATTTCCTTCCCTACAACATGTATATATGGTGTGTCTGTGTACATGTATATAGCTATACATGGATATGTGCATACATATCCATGTATAGCTATATACATGTACACAGACACACCATCCAATTTTATGTATAATTTTGTATCTATAATTTTAATAATAATTTAATCTATTTATCTCTACACCTTTCTAGACAAAAGGGAGATTTTCCTAAGCTTACACAGGCTATGTATTCTGGTGCAAGGCAGAGAATGGAAAAGAAGGTTTCTCGAGTCTTCATCACACAATATCCTTTAACTAATGTTACTAGAATTACAAATTTTAGGTTACATGAAGAATTTAAACACTCTCCAACCCCCAGCATTCACGTCTAGAACTAGGCGCACTCACAGAAATGCAGGTCAAGCTGAAATCCCTTTGAAAATTCAGCCTTTTCTCAAGAAAAAGTTGATAGTTATTGACAAAATGTTGTACTCTGCCTTGTTACTATTCATGATTAAGGAAAGTAAATATTGTCTGAGGCCTAATGAGAATTCCAATGCAATAAAGTCAAGTGTGAAAGGTGCAATCAATAAGTGATGATGCAACAGTATTCATTTGTAGTTTCGTTATTGTTTAGCTCATGCTATTTGCTGATGCTTGAAAATGAACTATTAAGAAATTAGTGCTACAAGGATTAACATTCAGATTTTATTTCTGATATTGTGATCTTTCTACAGTCATTACACTCTGAACACTAATTAGCATCTGGTTTCTTTTCCCACTAGTTAAGGACTGCAAACCAAAGAATTATAGAACACAAATACTATGGAAACGAACATCAGTATTTTCCATGAACAGCCACAAATTAAACCCCATGATGTCCATGGTTAATTTTACAATGCAGAAGTAAGTACCACAGTAAAGTACTGTATTTTCCTCAGTTTTTGTATTAGAATCTATGCTTCAAAGTATATCAAGTTTATGAAGGGAATGTATTTCCAAATATGTAACAGATCTCAGAGTCCAAGCTGGAACGTTTGTGTTCTGCATATGTCAGAGGTATCCACCAAGGGCTCAGTTTTGGATTTACAAGTCTTAAAT
>VYXD01005452.1:1229080-1268864 GCA_013397195.1 Hylia prasina
TGGTGGCGGGCGCGCTGCTGGGCAGGGCGGCCGAGGGCAGGGCCGGCGGCGGCGGTGGCAGCATGGGGCAGGCCAGGTGGCCGTTGCCCACCGCCCCGGGGCCTGGGTGGGCCACTGGGCCCATGCCACTCATGGAGGACATGCTGAGGGGCTGGCTGTTGGTGTACAAGGGCTGGCTCTGGAGGTTGACCACCATGTTGCTGAGGGGCTGGGAGGGCTGCGGCTGGAGCTGGTAGTGGCCTGGCATCAGCGGGAGCTGGGGGGGGACGTGCGGCGGGGGAGGGGGTGGGACGCCGATGACGGGGGCCTGGACGTTGGGGGCCCGGCTGNTCTAAGGAAAACACAGTAAGAGGCACGCACAGTGCTAACAATTCCATGCTAACCCAACTCTCCTGCAAACAACTGCAGAGAATGCAGTTATTTCTATTGTAGATTTCCTTCCCTACAACATGTATATATGGTGTGTCTGTGTACATGTATATAGCTATACATGGATATGTGCATACATATCCATGTATAGCTATATACATGTACACAGACACACCATCCAATTTTATGTATAATTTTGTATCTATAATTTTAATAATAATTTAATCTATTTATCTCTACACCTTTCTAGACAAAAGGGAGATTTTCCTAAGCTTACACAGGCTATGTATTCTGGTGCAAGGCAGAGAATGGAAAAGAAGGTTTCTCGAGTCTTCATCACACAATATCCTTTAACTAATGTTACTAGAATTACAAATTTTAGGTTACATGAAGAATTTAAACACTCTCCAACCCCCAGCATTCACGTCTAGAACTAGGCGCACTCACAGAAATGCAGGTCAAGCTGAAATCCCTTTGAAAATTCAGCCTTTTCTCAAGAAAAAGTTGATAGTTATTGACAAAATGTTGTACTCTGCCTTGTTACTATTCATGATTAAGGAAAGTAAATATTGTCTGAGGCCTAATGAGAATTCCAATGCAATAAAGTCAAGTGTGAAAGGTGGAATCAATAAGTGATGATGCAACAGTATTCATTTGTAGTTTCGTTATTGTTTAGCTCATGCTATTTGCTGATGCTTGAAAATGAACTATTAAGAAATTAGTGCTACAAGGATTAACATTCAGATTTTATTTCTGATATTGTGATCTTTCTACAGTCATTACACTCTGAACACTAATTAGCATCTGGTTTCTTTTCCCACTAGTTAAGGACTGCAAACCAAAGAATTATAGAACACAAATACTATGGAAACGAACATCAGTATTTTCCATGAACAGCCACAAATTAAACCCCATGATGTCCATGGTTAATTTTACAATGCAGAAGTAAGTACCACAGTAAAGTACTGTATTTTCCTCAGTTTTTGTATTAGAATCTATGCTTCAAAGTATATCAAGTTTATGAAGGGAATGTATTTCCAAATATGTAACAGATCTCAGAGTCCAAGCTGGAACGTTTGTGTTCTGCATATGTCAGAGGTATCCACCAAGGGCTCAGTTTTGGATTTACAAGTCTTAAATACCAGGACGCATACTGCCCCAGGAAACAGTCAAGGACTAAATCTCAAGTTACTCAGTTTCTGCAAGGAAACCAATCTCTTCTAGTCCTTCATCAGCCTGATTAATTCCTCTCTGTTTGGCTCAGCTGGATTGGCAGGCACATAGACATTGGCATCTGCCACTGTGCCATGGCATGGTACCTTGTGTCAGAAATTGAAGGGATGATTTTGTCTCTTCCCTGCAGGCACATTGTACAAGTGACAATTTGTGCTGGCCACCTCATGTAGCTTGAAAATCCTGAAAATATGCTTGAATACTCTTTGCAACTCTGTATATTCTGTAGAAGCCACGTAAAAATTTGGCTGTGGGAACTTCAGTGGATTTTCACTGAGTACATTAACAATTAACATCTTTATGTTTCTGAATATTCTGTTTTATTAATTGCTCTGGCACTTTAGCTTATAGAGCAAGATTCAGGACATGGATTCAAAACAAGGGCTGGTTCTGTCCTAAAATTTTTGGTTATGTGTCTGTGTTAAGGTGTCATGGCTTTTGAAGTCAGCTAGGACTATCTAGCATATATCCTATCCAAAGGGACACTACAGGCCAAAGTAGATGCCTCCCAAAACTCCTGTTCATTGTGCATGGTTCAAAGACCCGATACATTCCACAATGCAGCTCTACAGTTCTTCATGCATTGCTAAAAGCAATGACTCCTTTGAAATTTTATTTATGTCTCTCGTAATAGAACAACTTTACAAATGCACTAAGTAAATAGATCATGTAGCTAAAGTTAACTTGTGTTTAAAGAATATAACCCATCCTGACCAAGAAGATTCTCTAATCCACGCACAATTTTTCTTACAATTAATTTCAATGGGATTAGGTAAAAATTAGCTGTAACAGTGGAGAATGACACATCTGTTTTATATCATGGCTCTTGTTATCAAAATGCATTTTTTGCAGAGCCATGGAAATGACTTTTTCAGTCATGTGAGATCTCTTGACCTATTGCAAATAAGACAGCATTTAACTTTTGGCAACTTATTTGTTTATAGAAACAGCTGAGTAAGAAACCTAGTTCTGCATGAACATAGTATAAAATGGCCCAAACATATACACAGCCAAAGGAAAGATAATTATGGGAAATAAAACATGATGTTTCAGCTCCCTAAGAAAATCTAAAAATGTAAGAAACCCCATCATGTTAACCAGAAAGAACTGTTCTTTCACTTAAGGGATAGTTGGGCAATTATTCAAACCTGGACAAGACTGGATTGTCAAGTGAAATAATAATTCAGAGTTCCACAGGATAATGAGATAGATCTCAAGCCCATTAGCAGTGGCCCTTATTATAATACTGGCCAAGGTTCCCCAAGAAAGAGAAAGAATATTTAAATGAAACTTGCAAGGAACTAGTTTGAACTTGTATATTTGAACAGCTTAGTACTGTCTCCTAGTTTCCATTCATTATTGGAGAGAAAGGTATCTATCATGTAAGACTGTGAAATCAGTCAGGCTTTCAAGACTGAAATCCCTGAGGGCAGAAACTAAACCATAAAATAATTAGAAAATCAAGCCACATTGAAATTCACGGAGTTTATATTACGAATCTTATTCTAGTGAGATTTTAAGGTCTGGTTCAGTACCCAGTTGTCTCCCCTTTCCTCATTGTTTCTGTCTCATTCAAAACAAGCAAATCCAACATATATCTTCTCTGACTTCAGGTGTGTCATGAAGAATGACAGCTTTAGATGTAAGGGCCTTTCAGATTGGAAACAGAGGAAGGGATTACTTTATCTCTATAAAATAGGCCCTGCTTATGAGACATTTGTATATGCATGTTTCATTCTGTTCTGTTTGTTTGCTCTTAACCACTATGGGAATAACTCAATAGCTGGTGGTCACAGAGAAGCTCCCTAATCCCTGGAAAAACAGTTGTCCAGCCTGACGTTGATGAGCTACAGTATGGCTAATGTGTCAGCAACTGCCATGGATAAGAAATACTGCTTATTTTAATATTCTCCTTACAAATCTTCTCCTAGGTATAGGAGTTTCCAAATACAGGAGCAGATCTAGGTCTGGCATGCCTGGCATCTTCCACTGAGGAACTCTGCTCTGCACCTTAATGAATATCTCCTGGGCTGACTGGTCTCTAGGATGCTCAGACTATTAGGCTAGACCAGGGTTTACAGGAGGTTAAGCAAGAAGGCTGACTAAGAATTTGTAAATCAAATATTAAAGACTGATTAAATATTTTACGATCTTTTTACTTAGGCTTTGATTTGAAGTTTACTTCATCTGCTAGCTAGAGATCTGCTGAAGGTTAATTGATGGAGGAAGAGTAAATAACAGCTCATACCGCTGGCCCCAAGTATGTGAGGCATTTAGGAGTATTCCTAACCTCAAGTGTGCAGTCACTGACGTGCTCATTTGTCTCACTAGGTTAGTGTCACTAGGGCTCAGATATGTGATCAAATTACTGTCGTGAAAGTGGTTTAAGCTTATGTGTTTTCCCTTGTATTGTATATTTGCACATGTCTCCAGTGACACCAAGTAATCCTTTAAATTGCATTAATTTGATCATGCATCTGAGTACCTAGTGCAGCAAATTGGGATAGGTGGCTATGGAAAGTGGAGATGATGCCTCTTACAAGACAAATAGCTCCTATGGAGGAGAGAGACATCCAGCAGAACTCAGTCTACCAGGATTAGAGTATAAATCTCTCCCCTTTCTCCTTCTACAAAATCAATGTTTCGTAACTTATAAATGTGACCTGACAAATTGCTTTTGTGGACTTTGGGCTTTTTTCTTCTTTTTTAAAGGGGAAGAATTAACAATACTCAATTAACTGTTGGTTAATTTTTGACTACCCAACTGGGCCGGGGTCATGTACAGCCCATCTAGAGAGAGCTCAAAGAAAAATTCAGATGCTCATCAACCAGCAAGAGCCCTCATCATATTTGGGGTTTGGAGCTGACAACTTAAAAGAAATCCAAGTATCTAGTTTTACAAAAATACTGCTGAGATTGTATCTTGAGCTCCTTTTCAAGGGAACTTTGGTAAGGGTTTACACATACCAAAGTACAATTTATGTAAAGAGAAGGAAGAGTTATTGGACTAATCATTTTTAATAGAGATTCCTTGTCTTTAATCCAGAGCTACACAACAGAACTTAATAGCTTGTGCCAAATAAATAATTTACACATGGACTGTGTCTGAATACAAATGCATACATAAAATATCACAGACTTAATGAAGGTGCTGGTTTTTTACAAAATCAATTTAATTGATTTTGCTGATAGGTCTGCATTAATATTTTTGTAAGCTCCATTTTGCTTTACCTGTACATGAGGCCCAGTTGTGATTTGTAAGGGAGGAAGGGAAAACTCTGCAAATGCAATTAGAAACTTAGCACACAGAGTGCTGGTAGTTTTGAAGTGTCTGGGGTAAGACACTCAGAAATAACACTCCACTGTGACCCAACAGAGGGGCTCATTTACAAAGTACTCCTCAGAAAAGGTCAACCTCTCAGAACGTTCATGACTATTCAGTCACGTGTTTTGCAGCATTTCAGCCCAATGAAGCCGGTAACGAAGGGTTTTCCCCTTAACGCTGAACATGTTGAGTTGTTCAGATGCAGTCAGCTTTGACTTGTGTTTGGCCTGAGCTCCTACCAGAGCAGGGAGAAGACAAGGGCTGAAAAAGGTGGTCATTGTTGTGTAGGATGCACAACTGCAGCCGGGAGAACAGTGGTTGGATGGAAACACGGGGTATATTTCACAGGGAGAGGCATGGCATCATGGCTGCTTTACCCTTGGGAACACTGGCTTATCTGACGGGCCTGAAAGCTGCTTTTCACTACTTTTCGCCCACAGCTTGTCGTACCTCCTGTTAACACGCTGCTTTTTGCCGTCAGTAACTCACAAAAGCGCTGCATTTTAGAAAAGCGCGTAGGCAGCCACCGGGCCCACAGAGAGCGGCCGGGATGCTGGGGGTCAGCCGCCGCCCGCCCCCGCTGCGCGCCTGGGGAGGCCAAGCCGGCCCGCCTTACCTTTGGGGTGCCAGGGGTCCGTGAACTCGTACTTCCCCACGCCGATCGTCCGCAGCATCTGNTGACGCCGATGACGGGGGCCTGGACGTTGGCGGCCGGGCTGAAGGTGGGCGGCTGTGTCATCCCATAGGAGTGCGTGATGAGGGCGGGCTGGCTGCCCGCTGCCACCGTGGTGACCCAGGGTGCTGCACCTGTGGCACGAAGAAGGCCGGCAATGGCGGTGGGCTCGGCATGGGGGAGAACAGACATCACCACCCTCATCCTTCCCCTCCCGCACCTGCGTATGGCACCGACACACCCTGCTGCACAATACCTAAAGCAGTTCAGGATCTGGAGCTGTTCCCAAGCAGTAAGTGCGTAAAATTACTGCAGCGATGTGAGCACAATTGTTAAAATACTCATCAGGCGACATGCGGCATGTTTGCGGTTTTATGTATTTTGCACTTTATGCGGCTTTAGCACACGCTTCCAAGAAAATTAACCTCTTTCCCCACTGTGCTTTCACGGCTCCCTGACAAACACTCTGTGTGTATAATAATGGTCTCCAGCCACTACAAAGACATTGTAATTAGGCGTCTGGCATAGTAGCACAATGTATGATATGTGTCTGGAAGCTGGAAATCATTTCAGGTAGTTCTGGACATAAAAGAAGTCTTAAAGTATTACAGAGTGCCTTTCCCTCTAGTGAAGGCAGACAAGGATAAAAAAAACCCCGCACTAATGAACTTGAAGCATCTTAATACATTCCTATCAGCCCCGGTATGGAAGAAACTTGAAGGTTCTTTACGGTGGGGGAAAACCCCTGCTAAAGAATAAAGAAAGGGCTCACAATGAAGTCTAATTGGCAGAGGTAAATGGAGATAGTGCATTGAATTTGCTTTGAACGATTTTCTCTGGTAGAATTACAAATAAGATTAGAGACATACCTGGGTTTTCATTCTCCCTCATCTGTTTAGATGGAGGCTCATCAGTGTCCCAGGGCGTGGACTGATTGATGGGTGTCTGTCCCCACCTGACGCTTGTTGCGAGTCCTTGAGGCTGATTTTCAGTCTTGGAAATGCAAGGCGTCTACCAGAGAGAAAGAAAAATACTGAATAAAAATGTTTTGACTATTGGGATTAATTATGGTTCCTTATAACTAGTAGCTTGCTTGTTGGTTACAGTCCAAGAGGATATCCTAGGATCTTTCAATATCATTCATTTGGGGGTTGGACTACATGATCACCAGAGGTCCCTTCCAACCCTAACAGTTCTGTGATTCTGTGATTGTCCTCCATTTACGCATGAGATGTCCATATGGAAATACAATATATTTGGAAAAAAATGCTTCTGGAAATTAAACAAAATTAAAAAAAAATCCACAACAAACTAGTATTTTCAGAAATAAGTAGCTTCCTTTGCCATAAAAATAAAAAAACCCCAACAAATAACAACCGAGGTATGGTAATATCTACTCAGTGGCAGCTACATAAAATGGAACAATCTTCTGTTTCTTCCAAAAATAGTGAGTTTTGTTTAGCAGGAGGCAGAACAAGAGAGACTTACTTACAACTGTAGGACAAATTACTGTAGAACAGTAAAGTCTTCGTACTTACTCTGTGTCAACCCTTGAAATTGAATGCCAGTAAAAAAAAGCAGCATAACATCACTGGCTGCTAAAGTGGGTATGCTGGCAGGTCTTCAGAGAGGTTAAAATAACTGTAAAGTAGGGGAAGGATTTGGGCTGAACAATCATCAAAGCAGACATGATCTGTGAGAGATTTCTTGACGAAGAAACTATCACATGGATTTAAATGCTACACCAGACCCCTGCTGCAATTTTAGGGGACCTTCCCAAACAATCATGCCTTTGCTGAGAAAAGACTTGTAGAAAACAAGGGTGCTCCAACGGGTCTCATTTATATAAGTCTGCTGTGCATTTCATTGCTGGAAGATTAAAAGTTTTTTGTTTTGTTTTGTTTTTACTGGTGTCAGAACCTCTAAGGCAAGCAAACAGAACCAGCTGCCTATTGCTGAGTGAGTATTGAAGAGTGAAGCCATAAAGAACAGAAGACCAGTCTGAGTGATTGCTTGTTTGCCTCACATCTGGGAAGTAATTTAGCTCAGAGATGGGGGTACAGCAGCTCCATAAATGCCCTGGGTCACATTGTACCGATGAAATCTCTGTCAACACCAGCAGCCTGTTCACCCATCAGGAGTACCTCAATCAGTCCATGAAAGGAAGTCATTAGCAAACCCATTTATGCCCTCTGCAAATTCATGCACACCTTCCCCAAACCAATCAGTCATTCCTCCTGTCTTTAAATCCACCAGAGGCGCCTGCTTCTTCTTCCTGACCAGCACCTCCACTAGCACCTGCCCTGTTCCAATGTTCCCCCCTTCACCCAAGAGCTTCTGACATCTCTTGACATCTGCTCCCTTTTCTACCTGAGCTTTATCCTCACTGGGCTCCTGAGGTCAGGAGTTGTGTGTGCAGACCTTGATAGAGGACACAGGTTTTGCTGCGCTGTTCTCTTTGCTCCCAGAAGCCACAATGGGAATATTTCTCCCACTAGAAATGCTATCCTTTTTTAATGCAGGTGTTCACAGGGAAATGTGATTCTTAATATCTTTTTTCCTATGATTGTTATTTTTTCAAAACTCATCAATTTATTCTTTTCCATAGTTTGGGGGTTGTGTTTTTTGGATTTTTTTAATGTAATTTCTCTGGATTTTTTTTTCTTTTCTATTTGCACCAAGGACAGTGATATAATGGTTTTAGATTCACATTTACTTCTGTCTCCACCATTTCACCACTACCTCTGTAACTTTTGCAATTGAAATAAAAATGAGACAGAAAAGACATAAAAAGAGGACATGCAGACAGTCAAGAGCTTTAAGAGCTCAGCTCTATTCATGGTGAAGAAAGGGCAGGAGGGGAAGAAGTCAGTCTCAGTTTTGAAATGCTTTATATTTATAAATTGTCCTGAGAAAATTATTAATCTGAATACCTTTAGCTTTTACATTGTACAAGGTCTTTGACACAGGAGGATATAACACTGCTGGTGGTTTACCAGTCCATGTTAGCAGTATCCCTTTTGATCTAGCTAAACTGTTTAACAGCAGCCAAAGCACTCTGCAGTAGGGGGGAAAAAAAAAAAAAGACCCACCAGCAATCTCTGCCTATATATCAGCTAAAATACTTTCCCCAGAAACACCAATATTTATTCTAAAGTAAAGCTTAAAAAATGTAAATGCAATGTAGAGAAATGGGCAGCTTTAGGAACCAAAAGGAGTATTCATGACTCAAATCACGCCCTGTGTGTTTCATGTGTGGCATCTTTGTGCTTCATTTCTTTGTTGTATGAACTGAGTCTTACCAGTGGGTTTGAAATACACACTTCTCATTATTGTGAGGCACTGTCAAGACAGGCAGCATCTTGTTTAACTTTGTTACCTTCCCAAGGTGCTTTAAAACAGTGTTGATTTAAAATAAGGAAAAAAAAAAATACTCCTCTACCTTAAATAATACAGAATGACACACATGCTACTATTAAAAAAACCACCATTTTTTTTCCAGAATGGGTAAAGAAGGGAGTATGTGATACAGCTCTCCTAAATCCTACAAAAATCCAGTTGCTTATTTTGGAACTTGTTTTGCAAGAAACCTAGAGCAAGAAACCATACCAGACACGTGAAAGTGGTAGAGTCTGCAGCTAAATCTAGATCTAAATTCCATACTTTGAGCATTAAAAAAGAGGAAGGAGGTTATGAGGTTTGCTGTCAATAAATGCTTCTTCTTCACTTTCACTAAATGCAGATTTTGTTTTACTAAAGATGCTCACAAACCCTGCTTCTCAGAGTCTCAGTGGATTTAAACAGACAAATCCAGGAGGTTGCTTTCAAACTGTACTCCTGAACTTGTGTTTGTTTGATCAGAAAGTGCCAGACATTAGCTGGTATGAAATCACAACACACGTCCATGAAGCACAGACAGTAATGGTGGTGGAAACAGAGAAAGCTTACTTAACTTCCTTTTAAAATGTATACATATTTCTGGTCTCTGATCTAATTTCTGCTTTATTTTTCTTAATACATGAAGGGTAACATTACAAGTGTTATATGTCTCTGATCTGATTGCAGCAATTACCCATTTGCGTCTCAGGAAAGTGAAATTATTTCCAGCCACAACAAAGGAACTTTCTGTCCATTCACTCAGGCCCATGACAGCGTTCTATTTGATGCTTTTAATGTACAACACAAATGACCAAAAAATGGCCTGTATTATGCTAGTTGTGCAGGGGGAAGAGCTGTGTTCCATTAGTGATCCACAGACTTCACAGAAACTAATTGTACTATGTTACACTTTTATCTTTAGCTTTCATGTCAGATGCTTGTTTGAATTAAACATGGAACACATGAAAAAAAGAAATGCATTACAAAATCTACTGGGTATACATCTCTGCCAAAAGTCTATTTACATGAAAAGACGAAAAGGTTTCTAAAAGGTCTGTTAAAGCCTGGCTAGTCAACAGCAGCATTGGCTAGTTAATTGCTGGAAATTCCTGGCAGACTACAAAGACTACTTAAGGAATCATCAGCATCTTTCTAGTACCCATAAAATGTTAAATTTGTGCTTTGTCATGGATAGAGTACACCAAAATCAAATCTCAGGATTTTTTTCCCTCTTTGGTTTGAAGCCACCATTAAGACCCAATAAAAATGTTCAGCTGAAGTCTGCATTTCACCACCTGCCATTTTGAACTCCAGAAGGGAGCACTCTCCCAGTTTTAAGGAAATTAACCACAATACAGATGTAGAGGCAGAAGAGAGCAAGACAGAACAAATCTGGAATTACATGAGACTAACACAGACAAGTTGCCAGACTGTCAATTTTTTTGTAGCTCAAGCAGTCATAAACCATGGCCCACAGGCAACAGTAATTGTTGTACAGCTGGTTCACTGAACCTTATTATATTAAAACATTAAAACCTTCAGATTCATGGGGCTTTTCAGAATATCCGCAAGAAAGTTCATGAGTTCACAGCCATCAGCTGGTGCTAAAGATTGGGAATTAATGATTTGTTCTATACAGCATCATGGCTATATATGTCTACTCTTGGGTGTTGAGGAGGCATAGCTACAACTAAACCTGACTTTAAGTCCTAAACTTTACAAATTGTAATGAAATAAGATCTAAACTTTTAGTAAGACCTTTTTTACATCAATGGAAGCATAAAACCTATTGTACTATTAATAGCATCAAAGAGTATGTTAGTGGACTTAAAAAAACCAACATAACAACCACAAAAATCCAACAACAAAAATTCCAATGCAATTTTCCCCAGGCTCAACAGCACCAAGCACCTCCTGGAAGGTCCTTATATGAACATTTGAGCAACTTCCCCAGAGCTTGTGGAACCACTGACATACATTCTGCTATGGCTAAGAGTGCTAAGACCTATCCTTACAGTTTCATGAGCAAAAAAGAACTAATCCGGAAAGAGGGATACTATTTGTGATTCACAGCAATCAAAATTGTTTTACTAAGGCCTTCATTTAAAGTGATGAATGCGAAGTAGCGAATCTCTGTTCCAATTTTCCAAATGAGATTGGGAATGGCAACTTAATACCAAGATAATGTATCCAATATACAACCCAGTCTATTTTCTCTTCCCATTGAAAATAAAAAGGTTAAGATGCATGCATGCACAGAGGCAAACATTCCCTCCCACAGTCTCAGGTTTTATGGCCTGTCATGGGTAAAAGCAACTTCACTTTAATGAGGGAATTCCTTTTAAACATGTTCTCTATGCCTCTAACTAATAATGACTGGTGGCCCTGGTTGGGTTTAAAGTCTGAATGTGTCTGATGCTCTAAAAAGTTTAGTGGTCTCTGCACCGAAGTGTTTATGACCTAATTTTTAGTTCACACTGTTATACATTGCATGAAACAGGTATTATTTGTAGGCATGCATGTAAAATCTGAACCATACAGAGATAAATCTTCATCTGGAGTAAATTCCCATATGGTGCTGAACAGGACCCAAGTATATTTCTGAGTTTAGTCCATGGCCAAAGTAGCTCTGAAGGATGGAAGCCGAGCTTTTAAAGATGCAGTGATGACAGCAGTATCTCCCTAGCACTGGCTGTGTGGATGGTCTACAGAAATTAAACTGTTGTTTTAAGAGACGGATGTACCGTAACATAATAAGAACCTAAGAGATATTGACAGGCCAGTGTGCAAGAGGAACAGAAAGAAGTGTCCTGCAGTAAAACCTCATTCAAGGACTTGCTCATGGGTGGAGAGAAGAACTCATCTACCTTACAGTTCCCATCACCAGGCAATTCTGCGATGACATAGCATTGTTTTTCTCTTCCCAAAACTAATGTGGGAGCCGCAAGAAAAAGAGTAATACAGTTAACTCATAGGAAAAATGCTACTACCCTGCATAAAAGACAAAAGACGTCTAAGTTCCCTCTTGAGCAGACAGAATAATTCAGTACTTAAACTCCTTAAACACCATCCAGCAAGGAGTCACCAGTCAGAGTGAGCTCCAGAGCACTATGGCACAGCCTTCAGAGACACGTGACTCAGCAGTGGGGTAAAGTCTGCACCCATTCTTGCTTTGCAAAGGATTTAAAAACACTCCCCACCTCGAGGTTAATGACACAGGCTTGGAGAAACCCACGAGTGCAGTGGGCACAGTGATGGATGCACTCCACCCCTTAATCAAACTGCGGTAGTTTGGTACAGGCTGCAAAGGAATTAAAGGTCTGATCCGTGTCCAGGCCAAAAACTTCTCTAGTTTCAACCTGCTCTCTGAAAAACCATGATGGAAACAGTGACACAGTGAGCATCAATGCACATGAGCTTGGAACACTGATCATGCGATTAACACATGAATAGCTGGTGGCTTTTGTAAGACTCATTAATCAAGGAGCAAAGAAATTTGTGGGTATAAGGAGACGCATGCATACCTTTTCCATCACATGCAATTGGACTATAACCCAACCACTTTATTCCATAAATATGACAGCCTAAATGAGCCTTCTTGAGCTCTTCTGGCCAGGCAGCCTGGTTGCACAGTGGTGATCTTCCCTTGAGGCTAGGACAACTCTCAAGAAGGCTCCTTGAGACAGCGAGACTTTTAACCAATGGCATATCTGTCAGGAACCTAAATTAATACTAATGAAACATTACTAATTCATGTAGCTACTCAATATTAATTATTATCAACTTATTATAGATAATTCTATTAGATATAACACCCTGTCCAAATCTGAAACTAAGATTGGACCTAACTGCACCAAGGCTCTGTAAGGAGTTTAGAAAGCAGCAGGTCCACTCTGAACCTTGTGACTCAACAGAAGGCTCTTCCTCACTCTTTTTATTTCTTTCGTTAGATATAGACCTTTGTCTGAGACTCAGACTGGACCTGGCTGCACCTAAGTTCCAACACTCTGTACCTGATGACTAATTAGGAGAGTCTTCCTCACCATTTTGCATCTCCAGTCTCTGTGCAAAACATTCTAACTTGATTCTAACTCAGTTTGCATTTGTGCCCTTCTTCCATGCAGCAATTAATAAGGTGAAGCTCATCATCAAACTTACTTAACCTTTGTAAATCACTGTTAAATTTTGTTAAATTCCACTGAACTTACTGAACTAATGAAACATACTGCTGCTTCTCTCAAGTGAGGTGCATTCCACCCATTTGCAGGAGCTCCAGACCAGCAAAGCATCAGTACCTTTACCCAGCCCTGATCCTGGCTCCATGCAGAGCAGAGCTTCTCACCACTCACTTTGTGAGCTGATTAAGAAGGCACAAGTATGAGCATGTTCAGCTTCTTCCCACCACCAAAATCAACCCCAGCTTTCCTGGACTGAGCCTTGGCTACCCTCATAAATAAGACAGCCCAAATTCCCAAGCTTTGACAATGCAATGGAAGATAACTCCATCCTGGGAAAGGGTCAACTGCTTCTGTCTCATTACCCTCTTCTAAGGCTCACCATTCATATTAGCTGCAGGTTCACGAAGGAAAGAAAAGGAATGAGATCATGGAAGAGAGAAAGATGGAATAGAAAAGGATTGTGAATTGACCACAGGTGGTATCTATTTCTTTCCAGTGGCTGACTACCCAGTACAACCAGCGCTCTCACACCAGTGCTCCACTCATTAGCTAGGAATGAATGCAGGATCATGGAATGACAAGAAGTGCTTCATAAATGCTACTTTGCATTCTGTCTTGGCAAATTGCACCAGCAGAGGCTCAGGTACTCACCCAGCTGCCTTCGTTTCTCAGCGAGAACATCAGGGAACGGAGCTGAGGTATCGAACCAAGGTCCCGGCTGCGACACTTGCTGCTCCAGGACACCAGGGACATCAGCGCACGACACTGGGTTCGAGCACAGAAGCCCCACTTTAGCCTGAGCAGAACCTCCTCTGCTAACACGGTCTGCATGCAGATCAACCCCAAATCAGAGCAAAACTACCGATGCAAAATCATCTCACGACGGAGGAGAAAACGCGCGGCATCGGGAACAACGTGGCAGCTACAGAGAACATGCACTGTGCAATGCGAGAGGGCTCTCAGAGATCCTGCAGGCATCCCATGGCACAGGCAGACAAATCCAGTTCATCATGAGTGCTTTTTGTCAGAGGGCTTAAGGAAATATGGGCAACAATGGAGTAAGTGTTTGTCAGACCAGAATGCCAAGGGTGCACAAAGGATGTTGCCCTTATGTAGTGGCAAAGCTACTGAAGAACAACCTAAAAGGCAGACTTCTTGAAAACTAAACATTTATCTTGAATGCAAATACTGGCCATTGCTAGGTTCAGAAGTCACTCCATATGGCATTTTCATGCCAAATGTCCCATGGAAATCTTTTAATTATCCAAACAGGACCCCAAATTTCATTCTGGATGAGAGCCGGAAGCATTAGAAAGAGAGGAATACTTAGGAAGTAAAATGCTCCAATCCCAGTATTAAGTTAGTGCTACAGAAATTCCTTTTTGTTGTATAGGATGCCGACATTTTACATTCAAGCCCTCTGAACTCAGTATTTCAATTGTAGTACACAGTCCGTGGCAGGAAAGTGCATGTTCTCTGCCTACACAGCAGGCACATAAAAAGAAAGGGGAAAAAAAGGAAAACCAATATAAGCCTGTGAGTGTTGAACAGTGCTGCGTGATATTAGTGATTTATTAACTTGGCTTGATCAATAAGGCTATCATCAAGGGCACATTTAGTTTGCACATATATTTCACTTTCTAACAAGCACTTTTGTGTGCTCACTTTAGTTTCCATAATCTGATCCAGGTCTCAGGAAGCTTTCTTTAAGGGAGAACAGAGAATTCTTTTTCTAAAAGAAGGATCAAAGTATACTCAGTCAACTCTCAAACAAAAGGACAGACAGTACTGTAAAAACAGCATGCTTACCTTTCACAGCAAAAAGAAAAATAAGCCTATAGGTCTGAATTTATCACTGCCTTAAGTTCATCAATATCAATTGAGCTATTAAATTGTGACTGAATTTGGATCACAACAATCAAAAAAATTCAACTTTCTTTGAGTGTCTTCCATCAGTAACAGGCTAATTTAATGCATAATTTAAACTCTGCTATCCTTTAATTCAGCATTTGTAAATAATTAAAAAAGACCTAAAAATCCTTTTGCACTTATAAAGCTGACCCCCTCCCATTTCTTCTACTGCATAACAAAAAAGACTTTTCAATCAAGAATTTATTTTTTATATCTGAAAGTAAAAGCCATAAAAAAGATGAGAAACTGATTTACAAGATAAAACAATTAGCTCTGGGATATGTACATTAAGACTAATAGATTTCACATCATATTTTAAGGAGTGGAGGAGGAATCCCAGATATATTAGACTTTATTCAAATTCTATTGAAATGTTCAATTAAGAGCATCTTATGAAGGTAGATTATGCAACCACTAAAATTAAGATGTGAAAAACAGCACTAAAGTGCTATTTCTCTCAGAGACCATACACTTCAATAATCCATGCCTTTTTCTACATCCAAGATAATATCTAAAATCTGGGTATTCCTGTAATTGCTCTGGTCGTTATAATTTTTGGTTGTGTAGGAGAAACACAGATGTATTACACAGTGAAAAATACTACAATAATACACCGCATTCCCTTTTAATCCAAAATCACGGATCTCAATTATTCTTATTAAAACCTTTTTTCCTCTGATATTAAAACCTATTCCTCTGTGCAGACAGATGAAAATGCCTTGTAAGATTCAAACAAGTTTGTGCAAAACCAGCTCTAACCCATCAATCTCCCAGTTGGTTCCTAAAAGACGGTAAACATTCCCCAAGCTGTTCTGACCAGACGTGACTGGCAGATGCTTTTTGGGAGTGAGATCACAAGATACAACCCTGTTTCCATTCAGATTCAGAGCTTTAATAACACAAGGAGTTCAGTGCAGGATCAGGCAGTGAGGGAGTCATTTAATTTGATTTACAACAGAGTGCTAATATATAGTTTTGCTGGAAACACAGTCACTGTTTTCTCCAAGTTTTCTGCACTGTAGGTTTTACATCAAAGTATTCCTGCTTGTTTTGTTTCCGTATCTCCATGCTACCAGTAGGAAGCTGCCCAGTTCTCCTATTTTCTTTCAGCAGAATGGATTCGTGGACTAGCATGACTGCTCCAGGTGCTTCAACCACCATTCTTCTAAAAGATTTATGGCAAATACATTGCATCCCAAGATATAAATCTACCAAATGGCTATTAGACATACTTTGCTGTCCACAGCCACATGATTTAAAGCAAAACTGATAATGGTATAGCTCGGTCTAGTGTTACTGGTACACCTGTCAGAATTATGCTACATCACCACACATTTTATCTGGACACCTCATTCTCATTTTGGGTGTGAATTGGATGATCCTTTAGTATTGCTCTGTTCACGGCAACTTGTGATGCAAAACAGTCCTTTGTCATCCAAGGATAAATGGGTAACATCAAGATTAAGCTCTGCTTACATTTCCTTCACTAATTTACACTTCTTTACTTTTTATTCTTCTAAGATTAAATTCTTGTAGGCATCCAGTTTGAGCCATTGGACTAATTAAGAAGAGGAAATCCAGCAAGGATGCAAATTTGGCCAAAGACTTTTCTGTTTTCAAAAATATCCTGATATGTGTCTATTAAAGAAAATACATAAAATTACAAAAAGCATGAAACCTCACACTCACTTTGCTTCCAGGAAGTTAACACAAAGTAAACCACCTCTAAAAATAATCTCCCACTCAAGAAATGTCAAGGTGACAGGGAGAGAGAGAGAAGGGTTATTGTGAGCACTAAATAACACAGGTTGGTTCTGTAAGCCATGAAGGGAAGGACAAGCTAAAATTAAATGACCTTTGGTAAGGATACCTCACCTACAACAGCAAGTCGTTATCTGATCTTCCTAATCCTCCTCCTCCACTGTCGCAGGTCATGGTCCATCAGAAGCTGCTATTCCTGCTAGGATGGGTGCAGGGCAGACAGTGCCCTTGTATTCCCCCCTGGATGAACTGCCAGGGAGGCCAGCCTGGGGTCGTTGCATGTAATACCCCTTAAGAGGTGCCGTGTCCCCTGCTGAACTTGCTGTGGCTTTCAGAAGAGCAAGGGGAGTTCTAGCTGTTCTTGTACAACCATTGTCTCCAGATTACAAACTGAGCTTTGGTTTTTTGTAATAAAGCTCTAGTTAGAACACAAATCTATAAATATCTAACAGTGCAGATAGAAATGGTCAACTTTAGTCACATCTATTGATCAGAGTGAGAGAAGAAGCACAATGGGACCACATACCTACCCTGAAAAAAAACCTAAGAGGAATGCTTTCCACACAACAGGTAGAGATCAAAATAACCTTTGTTGTGAATCCAAAATCTCCTTTCCACACATAGCACAGTTTTTGGAGTGACAGCTTCAGACAACCACTGACTGTACCAGACTAATAACATCCAGATGTTATTGGAATGAAGCACAGAGCCGTATCTTGTTTTTTTATGTTTAGTCATGATTCTGTGCCAAATTCAAACACAGATCACAGGTTGAGTTTTTTAAAATCACTGAGCTAGCAAGAAAGTTGAGCCATTAAGCAAGATCTTCCACCAAGCATGCCTGTCTCAGAAGGGGTCACAGAATTTGTGACATTGAGACGCTTTGAGAGGAGATATAAAGTTGGACTGAATGATAACTGTAGGTCCCTTCCCACTGAAATACTTCATTCCATTCCATTCCATTCCATTCCATTCCATTCCATTCCATTCCATTCCATTCCATTCCATTCCATTCCATTCCATTCCATTCCATTCCATTCCATTCCATTCCATTCCATTCCACTCCACTCCACTCCACTCCAACAAATAAATAAGCATATGTACACAGATGTATCTATATCTCTTTCCCCTTCTACTACTGAGCTGTGGATGCTATGAAAAGGTTCATATTCTTTTTCTAAAAGTAGTCCAAGCATCATATACTGGAGAAGAAGAACAGGAGGTAAAAGCTAACAGACTCACTGAGGGCCTGCTTTCCTAATGCTGCATTTGATTAATTATATGATTTATTTTCAATGAATGGTTCAATCAATCCTGATCAAATTAACAAAGACAATGATCAGAAATACCAGACTGAAACACAATACAAATTATTTGGTTCCAGGGGATCCAATCAAAGGAAACAGGATTAAATTAACCAGTGATCGGATTAAGGAGAAGTTGCTGTATAAAGTCAGAAATGTATTAGTACTTCGGGCCATTTGCTGTATCTGTGTGTTGCCATTTCCCTCTCTTCCTAGAGTTCTCAATACACTTTAAACAAAATTGAATTTTCCAGGTATTACAAAGGTAATGTGGAAGAAATAATAATAACAACAACAACAATAATAATGCTATTACTATTATTTCACAGTACCACAGTATGTGAGGCTCTGCCACAGTAGGCACCCTCTAAATAAAAAATGCACCCCCATACACCCTTCCTTCCTCAGAATTCTGTACCTCAAGGAGTTTCCAGTCTATGTGCACTACACAGAGATCAAAAGGTGACAGAATATCAGGATACAATCAAAAAGACAGAAAAACCCATTTAATTCTACAACGTTAGTAAAGCACAAAGATGAAAAAGCTACTGTTCAACAAGAAGCATTAATGAAAGTTGCCGCTGATACAGTTGAAGATGTAGTTCTTAGGTAAAAATGAAAGTAAATACAAGTATCACAGGAGAAGTACTTCTATTTCCTGTGTTCTAAGCTAAACTTTGAGCAGCTGACAAGGTCCTACAGCACTGAACAGAGATTTACCTTCAAATGCCTTGGGCTCACGCTGGTTCAACTGGACCTGTCAGTGACCAGCTGCAACGGGACTTTGTGTCTGATGTGAGGCAAAAGAAAGGCTGGGGACATCAGGAGCCAGATCCTTTGGAAGCAATTTGGAAAATATAAATGCTGAGTTAGACTGAAACCAAACTCAATTCTTGCCCTGTTTTTCTGCTAAGAGATTAATTTAAAAGATAAATGAGGGATATGGAGAGGTATTCCCTAAGGACTGTTAATAAAGCTACTGTAGAATGCTGGCACGCTGTGCTGCGTGTGAATCCTGGCCCCACATGCTGCACAGGATGAGGAAGGACACTGGACTGGATGTGCTGCTCATATGGCAGCAGTCCTCAGCAGCACAGAGACAGAAGAAAACTACGCTGCCACTGATCCCACTGTGCACCTTAGGGGCCAAAGCAGAGGGTTTACCCAGCTTTCAAAAATGGTAAGAAAAGGAGCTGCTGTAGTCTGAATAAAAGGCAAGGCATGTGTAAGCAGGTCAGATCCAAATCAACAAATCCAAATCTTTGTCTCTTAAGAAAATATTCAGGAACTGTATGGGAAGACTCCTTCAGTATCACTTGGTATAGTGCCAGTTCTATCTCTAAGTATGCTTTGTTGGTATCAGCCAGCAGACATCCTGTCACCTGACAGGAATTCGGCACTTGCGATGGCCTCAGGACTTTGCCTCGCATGCAAGGAACAGACCAAGCTAAGTGTTGTGCTAGTTGACCTCTAGAGTGTGAGATTGCCTTCGTCCCAAATGAAACCAAAGGAGACACGAGACAACAACTGCTGGTCAGCAAGGTGGATATTCACCCATGGGATCTGATTTGTATGGCCATGGCCACCTGTCCTTTCCTTGCAGCTCACTGTTTGCACCAGACATTCATGCTGAAGGAATGTCCTTGCAAGACTGATCATTTGATGAGCTGCTTTACTTACTGAGCTCGAGAAAGTATTTAGAGAAACATCCATCTCTCCCTTCCCAAACTTAGAGACTTAATATTTTGTCTTTGTTTTCAGCTATGACAGTGAGTAAATTTTAAAGCATCAGCTCTTCTCAGCCAAAAGACATTTGGCACTATGATTAAGAATGTATTATTTTGTCTCTTCTGTCCCCTTAAAAAATAACTTATTTGTATGTACGGGCTTTTTCTCACACTGTGCATTGCTACATTCTTTTTTCAATCTCATCGTAATTTTTTTCAAGAGTATTCTCAATTTCATTTTCTTACTTTATTTTCCTCATGTCTCTGTCTCTCTCCACCCTTTCTATCACGCTCTCTCCTAAGTGAAATGAGAACCCAATTATACTGCTGTTAGAACTGAACTTTCAAATCCATCATGTGCTAGTGGGCTCAAAATTAGGCAAATAAATTCCCTCAACCCTACAAATTAAATTGAGTCTTTGCATATGTTCTTTTAAGAGCACAAAGATGTCAAGTATTCACCCAGCTGTCACAAAATATGATGAGCAGGCTCTTTGAATTCATATAGATTTTCTAAATCGTTTGACAGATTTAACAGAAATGCTAATGGATCCAAAAGTAAATTCTAATCTATCCTAAATATCTGGTTATTATTTGTATTACAGTAGGACTTGGAATTATCAATTGAGGATCAGGGCACAATCTCTATGCATTTCACACACAAAGATATTCGGATGATGTGCAGGTATTATTTTGCACTTTCTCAAGTTTTATCTCATTATTTTAACCAACAGCCTCCTCACAGCTGTACTCAATTTAATTTAAGAACAAAAGTACCAGCAGCTACCAGTAAATATCACTACCTAATGTGCTGGCTGTTGAAATCCAGGTCTTGCATTTGCTAAAGCCAGCAACAGTCTTCCAAACGCAGAGTTTGAAGGAAAAAAGCTGTCATGCAGGTCAGGCTTTGCTCACCTTTCATTCTGCTCAAAGCTCATGATGGAAAGGGAGCAGAGCCAGATCAGCCTCAGCGTAAGGATGGGCACCTGCACAGAGCTGCTGATGTCAGTGGGTTGGACATTCCAGACATTCCACAGTGCACCTGTACCTGTTCTGTGTGGGGCCAGCACTTCCCAAACATGTAGGACTTACTGTCCTGGTACTAAACACCTGTACAGAATTTCTTGTTGGGCCAACCCAACACACTCTGGGAACCTGTGATGGGGTGAATGCATCCTGGGAGTTCTCTAGGTACTGCCCTGGCTGCTTGGCCAAAAACCTATTAGGGCACTGCTTTACAGAGGAGGGCAGCAGTCCCTGGTTGTCAGTAATAATCCACTGCCAAAATCAATATGATTGCCAAGCTTGCTTCACAGATATTTATGATCAAAGAGCACATGTCCCAAGAATATGTTGTCAGTCCCATTGTCTTGGCCTAGCTTCAACTCCAGTAATTACATTTTTGCCTGCCTAATATTCCCCTCTTGCTTTGAGGAGACGGAGGAGCCCTCTCATCCAGTCCCATGCTGTTTCACTGCATCACGGCCACATTCAGCACCAAGCTTGACACATGGAAACAGCTTTCCTTGTTCACATTTTATACAGCAGTTGCTGCGTAAAAAGCTTTCTGATTCTCAAAGAGGTGAAAAGTGTAAGATACTCTTGTTGCTGTTATTTTAAAATTATTTATTTGCCTCTGGAACTAATCATCTAGAGACATATTTTAATTTCCTTCTCTTTCATGAGTAAATTTGTACACTGAAATTATTTACGAAAGGTTGAACTAGGTAGGTCTTGGATTTGTTTTCCTCTTTTTTTTTTTTCTTTTTTAATTTCACTAATAAAAGTAAAATAGCTATAAAATGTGACTATCTGCAGCTTTTCAATACCAAGCTTGAGGGAGTTCAAGCCCTTTCAGAACTAGCCAGGAGAGCTAACTCCACGGGCAAACGAAAAACCTGACTTTCTCAGTGGAATAAAATTCCTGTTTACAGCTGTATAGGGCATAAAACGGGAGGTTTTAAACTTGTGACATTTCCGTGTCTGGAAAAGCTGTCACACACCCAGCACAGCATCTTACCTTGAGCTGTAAGCCTAGGGACATCAGTAGCATTATCTGAACTGGAAGAGTACCAGAGGGAAAGAATAAAACCCTCCCCAAATTTCTCCTATATTCAGAAAACAGGCATTTCCCTGATGGGAAGAGAGCTCTATTTCCAGCTGTATGTGCTTGCACATCTTGCTTCTCAAAAACATCTTGGTAGTGTTCAACTGACCAACTCCTGCCTATTTGAATTTTTCTTGGGGAAGATCTCTGAATGCACAAAGTGAGAGAAAGCACTGGGGTTTAACATTTTTAGAAAATATTTTAAAGACTAAGCAACTGTTGGAAGCTGCTCTGAGCCAGAAACTGGTCAGATCAGTGCTGTAAACACAGTTTTGTGGGCAAAGGAAGGTATGCTCCATACAAGTCATCATCAGTTGCCTTCGTCTGCATTCCTTGCACTCCTCTGCCGTCCCAAAGGGACCATTTGGAGTGTTTAAACAACTGCAGTTTTCAATAGACACCCAATAAGTATATTTTGTATTAAAATGTAAAAAGAATGCCGAACAAAACAAGCCCAGCAAAAAATAAAAACCTGAAAAGTATGCATCTGAGAAAGACTAATAAAGTACCAATGCACGAATGTATTCCAGAGCATTTGCATGTGTCAGAGGGAGTGGAAAGGAGGTGAGCAGATGATGAGAAAACAAGAGATGAAACACAAAGTGACAGAAAAAAAGCACCAGTTCTGGAAAAAAAGAAGCAGGGAGGGAAAAGGTTGTCTTGCAGATACGCCAAGCCTCTGTGTACAACATGGGGTGATTTTTTCAATATTAAGCTTTCATCCACTGACATCAATAGGGTTATTATAACTAACTTGGTGAGATCTAGGGGCAGCAGCTAAACAGTGTAATACAGGTACCTAATTTTGGTGTCATGCCTACTTCTGTCCATCAGCTCTGTCAGAAGCTGGAGTCTGGCAGGAGTCTGGCAGCCCTGGATAACAAGTGGTCTAAATTACTCATCACTCTCCGGAGGTTAGGAGCCACTGTAAACTCTCTGACTATGCCCCGTGTGCACTGCAGCAGAACTAGAGGGAAAAAGGGAAAAACAAAAGACAAAGAACATCATCCAGCTACATTACAAGCAGAAGAAAGAAATTCAGGAACTGTATGAAGAGAATTATGACCTAAACCAAAGAAGATGGGATACTGGAAGTTAAATTATCTGTGCAGAAAAACTGAATGTAAAAAGATTCAAAGGAAAATACAGTCTATGTAGCTGCAGCCCAGTGCATCTACAGGGAAAAAAGTCAACTTCCTCCCCCTGCAAAAAACCTAGACTAAACTAAAGGGAGTACATAGGAAGGAGGGATATTTTTGTTTTGAACTATCTAGTTCCTAATTTAATCTTAATCCACTCTGACATTTATCCTCATGGATAATTCAGTACACAAATTTAAGGCAGAAAAAGAATCTATAAAAATAATAAAATAAGAGCTGCTTGCAAGGGCAGTAACAGCAAAAATTGCCCTTGGGTAAAAATAGTTCCTACTGCTTTGTGTCCCTTTCAGCTTCAGGCAA
This sequence comes from Hylia prasina, assembly GCA_013397195.1. Classification (NCBI taxonomy): domain Eukaryota; kingdom Metazoa; phylum Chordata; class Aves; order Passeriformes; family Sylviidae; genus Hylia; species Hylia prasina. The sequence goes on from VYXD01005452.1 coordinate 1,252,507, forward strand.
TGTACCAAGATCCCAGGAACTACTTTTTTCCCCTTGTGCAATCATTTGTGGCTTGCATCCAGCCTCTGATTATGCTAATTGTATTTGATGGAATTTGTATGTACTCTCCTTCGCTCTCGTCTCAGCTGAACATACACAAGATGCATTTTTAATTTTTAACTCTTCAAAAATAAATATATAACGCAACTTTCTCCCCAAGGTTGTGTAAAAGTCAACCTTATTACTACTTCTAAACAGCAAATATACAGCCTTTATTACAAGCAAAACAAATAACCCTTTCTATATTAATATGTTGCAACAAAGCTTTTAGTAAGTGTGAGAGGAATGTCATAATGTAAGAGTTTGCATAACACAGTCTGATCATGTCACCTAGACACAATTCCGTTTGCATTAAATTAAATCCACAATCATAAGAAGGGCAACTTAAATATAAAGATACAAGCAAGCTGGGTAGATCAAGAGCCTACATAATTTTGAGAGACACTCAAAACTAGAGGGATGGTGAGCTGTTGTAAAACCATTCCCAAGGGTTAACAATAATGCCCAGGATTTAAATTCCTGAATAAATTACTTTTTTTCCTTTTTTCCCTTTAAAACGCATTCTTTACAAAGTTGCTAAACATTAAAAACCACTGGATTTTGCTGAGACAAAACCAGATGACCTAAATGGCCTCAACTGTAGTTCCTTGACTGTCTTCAAGGTCCCCAAATGCAGCAGTGACTGGGTTATTTCAAACTTCATGGAGATCCTCTGAACCTCTAAATTATTCTTTCATTTTACTAACTGGAAGCTAAAGAAAAATGTAACTGCAAGAGTAAAGGAATTCCATCCTCTTCCAAATCAAAACAGGACTGGTTTTCCATCCTTTATTTAAGTGAATTTTAGTGTAAAATGCCCAGTGGGCCACCATGTGCATCACAGCTCCACTCTTCCACAGCTAAAGCCTGCCACTGCCTGAGTCCCTCCTCAGGGACAGGACACACCTCCCAGAGCACCTCAGGTGGGACCACCCAGGCTGACCACCACAGCTGGCCATGCCTCCCAGGGCCACACCTCAGGGTCGTCAGGTGTCTCTGAGAACACAGGGAGGCACTGCAGGGATTTCCATAATTGCTGAGGTGATAGTATAAGGTTAAAGTGATTCCTAAAATTGCAAGAATTGTAAATGGGTAACTGGGGGGTGGAGAACTGAAACAGCTAGAAACAGGACCTCGGGACAGAATGTTAGCTTTGCTATAATTATAAGCTATTGTTTCAACCAGATCAAGTATGACTCTATCCGGGTAATAAATCAGGGAAGAATACCCATCAGGTGATTTTTAGATAAAAGGTTGTTAGTGATTGAATGTGATTACTGTTTGACCAAAATCACAAGAATTCATGGTTGGGTAAAATCAATGCATACAATAGAACAATATGGGTTTAATAATGAATATATGTTTATGAAATAGAGTATAAAAGCTTGTCCATTGCGAATCATTGTCGGAATCAGATTTGGGCCTGTACCCCGATTCCCAGAGCTCTTAATAAAGCACCTGCATATAATCATTCTGTGATTATGTGTTTCCACGCTAACAGAGGCACAGAGGGCTCTTGATTTCTGCCCAAGTCCAGAGAGATGGAGTCAGAGTGGCCAAACCTCAAGCTTGAAAATCCATAGGCACCTGCAGGCCTTTGAAAGACAGATTTGGAGAGACTGTCACCTCCAAAACCAGGACATGGGTGCACTGGAATGTCAGCAGAAATCAAGCAGGCGACTCAAGTTGGACAGGGCGTTTGGGCACATCCCCTTTTGCCTCCCAGCCTCAATATCTGTGTATGCCCACAAGATTTGGTGTTGATGTTTGAAGGAAGCAGTGGTCAGCCATCACCCTACTCCTACTAGAGTACTGACCATGTCTTTTGTTACTGTCCAGAATGTGATGTGCCTGTGCACATTGCTGGTGTAAATATTAGTTCTGGAGGCTGGGTCCCCAGCCACACACAGTTATGGACCCTCATAGGAGTAGTCAGCCCTTCTGAGGTGGGCTCCTTGAGCTGTTTGATAGAGTGAGAGCTCTCTGCATGTCAGAACCCGCCATGTGAATCTATCCATGGTGGAATTGGCTCTTTTCCTCAGTCTCTGTTTCTTCATTCTCCACCCTTGCATGATGAACTGACTACCAACCACTTCTCTTGCAAGGGTGGCTGCATTTTACTGGTAAAATGTATATAATTTATTTGGAGATCAGTCTAAAAGTAACACTATTAAACAAAAACAAAACAAAAACCCATCCAAACAAAAAAAACTCCACACAAAAACAAAACAAACCAAAATGACTCTTTAGAACTCTTGCCATTCCTGATATACTCTTAGAACCCAGTATCACAGCAGCTAAAAATCATAAATCACCAAAATAACACTTCTCTCCACCTCATGTCTGCTACTACCTAAAGTCTTTGTGATTCTTCATGCACAGTTGTTATATACATGCAAATTTTAATTAAGGGAAAACTTGGCTGAATACTAGATAAAATTATTTGTTGTATCGTATATTTGAAAAGCATTGCATCATTCTAATAGATTATTCAACAGATATTTGCAAACTTCTATATAAGTGTTTAGCTAATGCAAAAAAGAAAGATTAATTGAATAATTTATTTGATGGACAACAGCATTATTCATTAAATACATTATTCCACCAGTAGTATTCAACCAGTACTGATTAATTAAAATGAGAGAGACAATTGCTTTCAAGTACAACTCATTCAGATCCCAGTTCTAGCTCCATTAAAAAAAGGGCTTTGCAGAGCAATGTCTCAGTGAGAGTGTAGATGGTGCAGATATTCTTTGTGCTAAAGGAGCCATGTCCTGAATCACAGCGTCCTTGACCAAATATATCTGCATGACTGTGGTAGGATTTACACCTCTTAACTGCCTATACTGGGTCTGGATTTGAGCATCTTCAGCTGCAGAGGTATTTTAGCACATGGAACAGATTAAATAAGACTATTTAATTTAACCTGCAGAGCAGGTCCAACTTGCTAACTGCTCCCGCTATGTTCTTCTTGGGAGTTTTCAGATATGAGAAAGACGTCATCTGGCATTCCCTTTGCTACTTGGTTTCCCAAATGTTTTGCAAACACCCTTCCATCCTGTAACTAAGACCTGCAATTACCTGATAAAGATCCAACAGTGTCCTTACCCAGCCTGGTGACATGCCATGCCTATGTCCCATTGTGCTGCAGGACTGCAGAGCATTCCAAACATCATCCAACCCAAGCTGCCGTGTCACCAGGCATGTCCCCAGCAGAGCCCATACTGCTTTGCCCTGCCAGTGGGGCACCACTGGGACAAGCCAGAGAAACCACCTGTGCTTCAGATACATCAGCTTCTTCTGCAACATCAGCACAAGCATTTTAGCAATTTTTATTTAGCAAGGAACAATAAAGAACATCAGGCCTTAAGAGCAAAATGCTGACAACAGATGAGTCCACCACATCGAGAGAAAAGGCAAACACCTTAAGTCCTAAGTAACTACCTCCTAGCAGCACACAAAAGTGGAGACATTCTCATTCCCCACAGATGGGAAAAACCACCATCTGAATAAAACCAGCCTCATGATCGTGACAGAAGGTACATTTAACAGAGCCTGCACATGACAAGGAATATATATCGTGCTAAGACTTTATAGACACAATAAACCCTTGTTAAGTGCCCACCAAATATCCCGTGGAAAAGGCAGCCATAAAAATTGGCAAATAAAGACCCTCTTAAAGTTTAGCAAGCATCTAAAAATATTTTACTATTTTACCAAGTATCTCCCCTATTACAAGGGGGCTCTAGGATAATTTTCAGGGAACAAGGCTCAAAACAGTACAAGAAGAGTTTGGATCACACTGACTAAGTATTAACTGAAACAAGTTTGCTAGCTTAATTTACCCTACTATTTTAAACAGAATTTCTTTTAATGATTCAAGACACATTTCCACTTTAATCCCCTACTCCCGTTTGGAAGGAAACAGATGAATGTGAAGAAATGCAATGAAGATGATAAATTCATGCCACTCGAAAAGTGGCAAATGACATTTACTGGTCTCTCAGTTCCCATTTCATGATTGATATGGAACTATAAACAAGAAAATAAGTACTGTTAAAAATCTTTCTATACAGTGGCAAGTAGGGTTTTAATGGTGGCTTGCCTGTGCTTATTAACAAGCCATGGCAGTTGCTGCACACTGATCAGTAACTGCGTGAGAGCTCAGCCTACTGTGGAAGTCCTGAGTCTATGTACTTTCAATTTTAGAGCATAACCATCATACGCTCCACAAACCAATGAAATTTCTAATAATACAAACCAATGATGTGTTAAATTGAGACACTTCTAGCTTGAATGCCAAAAACTTCACTATGATTTAAAGGATCTGTGCTTACCTTTCTCTATCAATTTACTGTTAATTTGCTACCATTGGAGCAATTTACAAAAAGGAAAAAAAAAAGGTAATATTTTATTTAATTTCTAATACCAATCCTGGTCATTTCCAATATACACTCAAATGCCACTTATTGTACAAAATGCAATATAGTCATTCAAGAGGAATAAGAGATGCAATGAGAAGTGCTGGGGGGAGCAGGCAAAAAGAAATCACTCTGCAAAATATCTGCATTTAGAAATAGGAGGCAATCCTCACTGTTCCCCTTAGAAGAGCCAGAGGAATTAAGTTTAGGTCATGAATGTTTGACTGTTTCAATTATACCAAGCATTCTATATTTTGTTTATTATTTATTACAGCCTTTTAGTTCTGGGCTGGATATCACCAAATTGTAGGTTCACAGATAATCTATCAAACAACATGTCAACGGTCTATGGAAATATGGGGTTTTCTAAATGTGCCTTCCACCTTATTTCACCCCAACTTCTCAAGACAGAACCTAAACTTTCGTTTATGATTCTGACTGTACTTTATACAAAAATCAGACATGCAACAGGTTTTTTCCCCCTCCAGGCTCTTGTTCCCACTTTTTACTTAGATGCAAAGATACATTGTAATGACCTTGCATGAATTACATTGACGTCATGCAGACTAGTCCGTGGAATAATTATAAAAATACTGTTCAATTTCTGTCTCCAGGGGCTCTCTTAACCATTCAGTAAAATCTTTGCCACATCTTTACGCAGGCAGAGAGTCGTAGGACGAGGGGGAATGGATTTAAACTAAAAGCAGAGAGATTTAGATTAGATGTTAGGAAGAAATTCTTCCCTGTGAGGATGGTGAGATATTGTAACAGTCTGCCCAGAGAAGCTGCGGCTGCCCCATCCCTGGAAGCGTTCAAGGCCAGGTGGGATGGGGCTCTGAGCAACCTGATCTACTGTAAGGTGTCCTTGCCCGCAGCAGGGGGGCTGAAACTAGATGTTCTTTAAGGTCCCTTCTGCCACAACCAATTCTATGATTCTGTGATCTTTCCCCTCTCTAACTGTCCTCTGGAGGAAAACAAAAGAACGGAAACTGGTCAGGGTGAATTCAGGCACCTTTAATACAGAACATTTAAAACTGGCTTTTCCATTAAACTATTGTTTAGCCAGGTGAGATGTGGCCTTTAGCAAAGCAGGATACACTGAAACCACTGCAGTCCTCTGGGCAGCAGTTGCAGTGCAGAGCAATTCCAGAAATTTCAAGCTTTGCTATTAGACAACAGCAGAGCATAGCTCAGGTCAAACCAATCCCTAGTAGAAACCTAGTGAACACAGCAGCTCTACCAAGTATAGATCTGACCCTCAGGGTTCAGGTACAAGGTTAGAAATTGATAAGGTAATTGTCCAACATCAGAGCCTGCAGTAAAAGCAGTTGCAACAATTAAATGTTAACTTTTTATATCGAAGGACAGCAGCAAAGATACCTCATCCATCAGTATCTCCTCCTGCCCTCCAGCTGGCTCGGTATCATCATGCTCAGACTACCTTGTTACATGCCAAATTCAGTGCACAGTGGAGAGAAAGGGCAACCAAAGATCTCAGACCTCATTTGTGAGTAGTAGGCTCGAAGCACTCAGGTTGCCTTATGGACATGGTACTTAATAAGCTACCCTGGAATGCTGCTCCATGTGTCCTTAGTTCAACATCCATCCCCGGCACTGCTGGGAAGTCCATTAGAGCAGCACAATTTACTTCAAGAAAGTGTCTGCAGGCACTGTGGCCCTGGACACAAAAGAGCAGAAGAGACTTTAAAATAGATCCTGCTCTGCCCCAAAGTCAGTGTTAAGCACTTTACATGGAAATAAGGAGCCAGGCTACTGGAGGTGTTCTTAAATATATTTTTTGTCCTGTGGTTTATAAAATCATAGCACAATTTAAGATGGAAGGGTCACTTTAAGGCTGTTTGGTCCACCCTCCTGCTCAAAGCAGAGCCAATCTCAAAGACAGATCAGCCTGGTCAGGGCTTTGCCCAGTGGAGTCTGGAATATCTCCAAGGATGGAGATGTCACACCTTTAGGCAGCCTGCTCCAGTATTTGACCACCTAATTTTGTTTAAGTATCTACTGAAATTTCCCTTGCTGCAGCTTGTGACTGTTGCCTCCTCTCCTCCTGCTGTGCCCCTCTGAGGAGAATCTGCCTCTGCCAGACCCCTGAGGAACTCCCAGGAACCAGTCACCAACTTCATTCCGTGAGCACAACCATTCAAGACTTGTACTCCAGTTAATTTTACACCCACCTTACAATATACTGTCCCAAAATCTGGAAATAACAGCCCTGATTTCCATACAAGGGTACTATGGAAGACATGTCAAAAGCCTTGCTTTTGTCACTGCTCCCTCCTTGTCTGGTCCAGTGTTCTACCATGGATACTAATTTAGTTCTCCAAACTCTGGTATTAGGAATGGAGCCAGGGAGATGTGAGAGCAGACCTTCCTCAGATGTAGTGCCAGGTGCTCTGCTCTCATGCACTGAGAGTATGTCTTTGTGTGAGAGTTTCTTGGGCAAAATCTGAGATTACTCTGGGCTTGATGAGCTCCTGATTCCTAAGAATGCAACACCATCCACAGAGACAAAACTACTGGTGTTTATATCTGAGGAAAAGCACTATTTACCTGCTGCCTGCTGAACAGAAATAAGCACTACAGGACACAAATCTTTCAGCGAATCACTTGAGTGTGAGGTAATTTGATGAAAGCCCTGTATCACTTGGTCACATCTATGCCATGGGAAATGTGGGCACTAAGACATAAACATCCCTTGTGTTTTTTATCCCTACTGTGCTGCTCCTTTGGCACTGCTAAGGTGCAACCTCTGTGAGACTCCTGGGAAAAGCAGGGCCAGGACTGAGAGGGGGAAATCAGAACAAATTCCTAACAGGTTCTTTAAAACAAGGTAAATTATGACTGTGAATGACAGGGATGATTTTAGGTGACCTTACCTGATCTTTCATGAGTTTTGGATGCTCCACAGTCTAACTGAAGGCTCCTCTCCTTCTTTCAAGAGGAAACACTTTTTGGTTTCCAATGCTGTTTGCCACTGTGCTTCTGCACGAACACCTGTATTTATACACGCAAATGTACCCTGATAAGCTACCCTTTTCTACAGCAGATATTCCTTTTTTGTCACTTACCAACTTGCAACTACCAAAGCATTAATTCCTGACCAATTTCTCAGTGTTAAACACAGCAGTTATGCTGCCTGTACTGCTTTTGCCAACTGCCAAACTATTCTCTGGAAACAAAAGGATTTAGAGACACAAACAATGGTCACTGGCTGCAAAGTCTTAACTGTACCTAATATTTTCTTACTTGTCTTTTAGGGTTTTTTTTTAATTGAACCAGCATATTACTTCTTACAGGCAGGGAGGTGATTCTGATTGCCTACTGTACACTTTGATTCAACAAATTTAATTACATGCCCTGCCTCCAGCTAAATGGTGAGATTTTTCACAAGCTTTAGCATTCCAGATGTCAATGTTTGTGTTTTGACACACACTCTGACAGATGAAAGTTTAGTCACAGAAGAATAAACTTCTAAATGGCTTTAGTTATGTCATAAGCCACAAGATTTGCCACTAAAAAAGTTTCTCTACTATAAAAACACCAATAACAATGGTGAGAAACAAACTGTTGGTTGCAATACAATTCAACATTTCTTTCAATTTTTTAAAAAACTTTTAAGTTCTTTTCATTTGGAATGAAATTTTCATCCATCATACATCCCCCTAAAGTTATATGATCACTAAGGTTGGAAAAGACCTGCAAGACCGAATCAAAGAGTTAACCCAGCTGTGTTTCACTAAACCACAATCCCCAAGTGCCACATCCAAGCACTTTTTGAACACTCCCAGGAATGGTGATTTCACTGCTTCTGTGGGCAGCCTACCTCAATCCCTGACCAGGCTTTAAGTGAAGAATTTTTTTCCTAATACCCAACCTTAACCTTCTCTGGTGCAACTTGAGGCCATTTCCTCTCATCCTGTCACTTCTTACCAGGGAGAACAGACCAACCCACACCTGGCTATGACCTCCTTTTAGGGAGCTGTAGATAAGGCCCCCCTGAGTCTCCTTTTCTCCAAAATTTCAAAGTGACTTTGAAATAAGATCATCCACACATATCAATGGAAAAATAAATCTTAACATTTTTTAAAGGAGGAAAGAGAAGTCCTTATTTCCAATGTCTTTTTGTGTGTTACCTTTTTTTTAAAAAACCCTCTAAAGAAAGCTATGAAGGAACATGGGTCTCTTGCTCAGCAGTGATGACTGTGATGCAGAAAGAGAACATATCCAGCACTTCAGCAGAAATACCCTGGGATGTTTCTTTGAATGCCTTTCACACCTCTTCCATCAAATACTTTTCATCCCATTTAAAACAGTAAGCTGCCTTATAGCAGGTCTTGCTCCCTGCAGACAAGCAACCAGTTGCCCTGCCATCCCTCCACTCTTCCAGAAAATGACCTGGAGCTAAAAATTCTCTTGTTTTCTCATGGAGGTGAGAAAACTTCAGATACATGACAAGTTCATAAATACCTTTAAGCTAGCTTTGAAGTAGCCAGTTCTTACTAAACTTGTCTGTTCTAAAAGGTAAAAGAGAAAGCTAACATCAGCTCTGCACAATTTATGTATTGAACTACATAAAATATCCAAATCCTAACAACTGTAAATACAAACTATACACTGCCATCCTATCCTCCTCTCCATCACCATTTGCACCTCTCTAGATGCTCTTCTTACTTTGATATACATATATTGAGCTGATTTCTCCTTCCCTGTCTTTAATATAAGTGTCCATTGACTGCCCCATCTTGCCAATATATTTATAGAAAATTTCAGAACATTAGATGCAATGCTATGTTTCAACAATTTGCTTGAGTACTTTCTTGCCACTCATCTCTTGCTTTTTTTTTGTGCATAAATCACATTTTCAGTTGGGTCAAGGCAAAATTGCACCAAGAACCACTGAGACAACTGAGCATTACTGGGTGCCATGGACCCAGATTGTGTCTGTTCACTGACACTCCTTAACTTAATGGCACACATGCCACCTGCAGTTACTAAAGAAATACATTTACGAGCTTTAGTCTCTACCCACCATTTTTTGCCATGAGACTGTTTTTTCTCCCACAGATACTCAACTGCAGCATCACTGTCATTTTCCAAAATGTAAGCTCTCAAAATGTTAGCTGCTGTTAAATTAAAAACGGTCTAAATAATAGCTGTGTTTGTAGAAGTTCGTCTTCATTTATGGATTCTGAAGAAGGATGTGTAGGCTTACAGCTGTCAGAAGTGACAAAAAACCAAAACCCTTGAAACAAACAGATCTGTGAATTCTCATTAGAGCCCTAAGAAGTGAAGAAACTGAGGTGTTGGCACATCTGAGGTCAGGGAATGCACAAAGAGAGCACCCCATGAACACAGGGGCTGTTCAGACTCTGCTGAAGAACCCCAGTGCTGAAGAAGCTGGAGGAGTTTTAATACGATCAGCTAAAGACTTTCTGCACTGAACCTGGCAATGTCTTCCTCAGCTAGAAAGACAGAAGAGCAGGCAGTTTATGCAGTGTGCACCCAAAGACTAATTCAATGCCCCGAATTCTTCCCCACAGCCATTTCAATGACTCCTAGGGAGCTATTTTGCCAAAAGTATTATGAGAATATTTTTATTTCAATAAAATGTCTACCTTGCCAGAATTAATTCCAACAGATGTTTCAGCAATTATAAAATCACTTAACTAATTATCTCAAATACCTTTCTGGCCATCTCCACTATGATAAACACCTCAAACTAAATTACACTGAATAAACTGCAGTGGGATTGTACAAAACCTTGGCTTTGGGAGAGACAGGATGGAAGTTAGTGCTTGGCACTTAATGTCATCAGCATTATAACAATTCAGCTGAAGTATATATAATTTTGTTGCTGACCTTACATTATTATATAATTAAGGTAATTTAAGCAATTACTTGCTAAAAAGACTAATTTTGTTCATCAACGTAAAGACTCTCAAAGCACAGCAATATGAGGGAATTAGATTCCAATACAGCAATTTGGGAAGAATTAGAACCTCCACTGAATAAAGTGAAATGGGAGTAAGCAGTCAAAGGGAAAAAAGGACAGTAAAAGTTCAGGAAACTTGGTTACTACTCTGTGTTTTGACACAGACATCCCCCGAAACTCCCAAAGTACTCTAAACATAGTAAAAATTTTCTTGTCACATATAAAATATCCACTGTGAGACTTGAAACTGTAAACTTAAATTTAATAAGGTGCTAAAACTCTCCCAAGCCAGACAAGGAAAAATCTTTCCTTAGGGATGTCTATAATCAGAGTGACTCTGTGACTCTACTCTACTGAAGACAATTTTGTCTCTCCCCTCCAAAATAAGATTATCCTAGAAGATGCCAACAAATTAACTTTTTAATTGAGTACATTGAGAATGCAGCAACCTCAGTTATTTCAAGCCGTAAATTCATCCATAAAAATACCCCACCTAATTCCTGTGCAACAATGTAATTGTAAACCACAGAGCTTTTCCTCCAAAGAAATGTCTTGTTATAAATGACACACTGTGTCTTCTGCAAACTTATCAAGAATTAAGAGGATGTCAAAAGAATGTTACATTTGAGAGACTTCAAGTGAAGTTTTTTGGATTATGGTCAATTCATTACCTCTTTTAGAGGTAACAATCTCCTTGTGTTCAGACTCTTCTCAAACTTTTTTCTGTCTCTGAACTTTGTTAAAAAAACCCAAAACCTGTAACAGAAAGTAATTTATCCAGCTTTAAACTCTGCTTGTGGTTTAACCTTGATGCTATTTTGAACCGGATGATGACAGGTACCTACTTTTATGACCAGAGGAAGATTCTGTTACAAGTAATCAATATTTTGTTTGTTTAATAACTAAGGGATTGCTTGAGTATATAACTGAGGAGTTAAATATTTGGCAGCGCTATGAAATATGTTAATTAAAATTTTAAGTTACACAAATCCTACAGAAGGATTTAATAGAAGAAGCTACACTTGAAGAGACTATTTTAGGACTTCAAGCAAGTGTGCCATACTAATAATATAAAGTTTCAAAGTACTTTATCTATGAAGCCAGGAGACTTTGATATATACAATCTATATTTTTTTAATGCAAGTGAGAGAACTTTCAAACACTCCTAAGAATGTCAAGCTTAAGAATATATGGGGCTGCAATGATATTGCAAAGGATACAGTTTTTCAAAACAAAATTTCAAAGGCATTACAGAACCTGGTGAATCAGGAATGAAAACTACTGCCCAATTCCAACACATCACTGCAAGCAGAGAAACTCACCACTGATCATATATTTAAGACAGAAGAGGCAAAAGGAGGATCCCAAACAGCCCCCAAAGTATCCAACTGCATTTCTGAAAACAAGCTGCCACCTGGACTAAGACCTGAAGAAATACCAGCACTTGTAGAGTCTTACCTGTAATTGATACAGGTTTTAGATAAGCATTAAAATGTTGCTACAACTTGAGTTTTCTTAAAGGCATCTTGTATTAACCCTCAAACAGCCAGACAATGGAAGCCAACAAGGATAAGACAGATCTAACTTGAATTTAAGATGCTTAATTTTCATTAAACTTTCTGTCTCAAGTAATTCTTTAAAAAAACTGGAGTTTAAATTATACTGAGGTTTTAAGTGAAAACTTTTAGAGCTGCTTCATCAAGTCACAGAATTAAAGCTTTCTTCTCATTACAAAGCTTTCTGGGATTTACTTTGTTTTCTCGCAAACATTTTCAGTTTTGCTAGGTCAGAAAAAAGATCTTTTTAAATAGACCTGTCATTAGAACTAGCTGGATTATCTATGATAATTATCTGTGCTCCATTTTAGGATTTAATACCACTTTCCACCACAATAATTGTAGGTATGATTTGCGTGGCTGATGCAGTTTGCATCTTTCCCGGGGAATAATGAAAGAAATGAGGAGTTTTATTACTTTTTTTGGGCACCTTTTTTATATGAATATGAATAAGAATGAAAAAAACCCCCAGATTTGTGATTAATAACTTTGTTTGCTTACTTCTGTCAGGTTTTCCTCCAGGGCACTGTAAGAATCTTTACAGTATGACACTAAAAGTACTGTCATGTCCCTGAAATTGCATCGCATAAACAATTACATGTAATTCAGCTCATGGCTTCCTCAGAGGCTTCTTCAAAGGCTACATTATTTGGTTTCTGACTCTAAAATATCTTCTCTGTCATACCTTCCCACACTAAAATGATAAGAGGAGACTTTATCAAAACATAGTGCTACCTTATAATGGGAAAAGCCTTTTGATCCTTTAACATAGGGGACAAAGACTAAAGGGATCCAGTTGTTGGGAGCTGTAGAAGGGTACATTCAGAGAGGAAATATGATGAAGGTTTTGACATTATTTAACCACTGGAACATACTGTCAGGGAACGAGGAGGATTGTCCATCATGAATTAGACTAAGAATGAAGGATATTGTCAGGCTATGTTCTTTGTCCATCATTAAGTATGGGATCTGTTCTAGATCAAACTCTATTGCCTTGCAGAAGGTAAACACAGGCATCATCTGTGGTCCCAAACTCTACAAGTATATGGAAGAACTAAATCTCTTATATTTTGGTTGAATTGGTTACGAGGAAATAAAATGTGCCACAGGCTAGAGAGACAGTCAATGGTAAAAGGAAAACAACAGATTACTAACAAACACCATTGCCTGGCATGGAAAGGGATCATCTCCAAGTGCTTTTTGTTGGAAAAAATAGTAGATAAATTTGGCTTTGGGCTAATAAAATACAGTGGAAAGTTGTGATAGGTCTGAGGAGTAAAAAGTCTGGAGAACTGTATTTAAAGCAAAGGAATACTGAGGGATGAACTTCTGATGTGGAAGTAGTACCTTTTCCTTTGACCCCCAAATAATTTTTAGCAACTTAAACATTTATGTGAAACAGAATTTAGGTCGTTTTTATTCTCTTCTTGTGAAATAGTGTTGCCCAAATATTTCCTTGTGTATCAGTGTCATCACCTAGAGAACATGCAAAGATGCTGTCTGAAAGAATTCAGTCCTTTCATGCACGACTGAAGAATTGAAGTGGTTTGACAAGTACAGCCAAGTCTTAAGGCTCTGAGTTCCATGTCAGCCATCTACAAGTACTTGTATCCGAGTAAATGATAGGCAGCATTAAAGAGAAAACGAAAAAAACAATTGTGTAAAACTCATGCAGTCCAGGTTTTCAATGTGAGCATTAATGTGCTCATCATTCTTCAGAATTGACCCACTTCTCAAGGAAGCTCAAATATAAAATATAGTAAGCAGGATGAAATATTTTCAGTCATGAAATATTTCCAGTGCATCCTACAACCAGGGAATCCACTGGATGAAAAATGTATTTCCAGGAGTAAAATAAAATAATATGACAATGTGAGAAAATGATTGTTGTAAAGTGTTTACTCCCATCTCTGAGCATGTAGGCTCCTACTGTCCTTGGTGGGGATAAATTTGACAACCACTCTAACAAGTAATGTGAACAAAAGGTGTATCATATCCACCAGTGTGAAGAAACTGTCTTCATGACACACAGCCAGAATGTCTGCTGATGCTGATTTTTTCAGCTAATTCTGTGTTCTCCAATTGACACGCAACTTCTTTATTTCTGGAACTATTTGCATCCTCTCTACAGCTTCAAGGCTATTTCCTGAAATTGTCTTTTTATAATATTAGTCTACGAAGACTGTCATGAAATAAAACTCTGACAAGAAATCAAAGAGTAAGTTATTTTTCTAAAGGAGTTTCCCTGGAGAATCAGGTCAAAAGCCTACTTCCAGCCTTGAACACTTGGAAGACATGAAAGCAAGCTTTGTTTTAGAAGCTCAGATGTCTACACACAAAGATGATAATTGTTTTCTCTTTTTTTCTGTTTATTGCTTTTGAAGAAATTCAGTTCGAGACCTGGGATGCATCAAAGGAAAATGTGTATTTGGATGAGCTTTGTTTGATGGCAAGAGCTTTCCTTGTTAAGTCATCAAAACAGCCCAGAATGAGAAGGCAGCAGAAGCTCTTCTGGAAATAGAGTACCAAGCATCACTGAGGACAATCACGGGCACAGAAACTCGACAGCTTTTATGTTCTCTCCTTTTATGTGCACACAATTAGGGAGCTGGATGTCACATGTGTGAGGAGCCAAGGTGTCTGATCCAAAACTCATCAAGTCAATATAAACATGCCCTTTGACTTCAGATGATCTTGGGACAAGCCCTCAAGGATTTTACGAGTCTTTTCTGACATCATTTGGATAATATTCCAGGTGGGAGTGGTGGAAGGTGGTTTCAAAAGCAGACCTGAGCTCTGTGTACTGGTTGTGACTTTGATCAGTCAGGGATGGCTTTTCTCACATTTGTTATTGCCAAGTTCTTTATGGGAATACCAGCATGTACTCACCTAAGGAAATTCTTACTGCAACAGTATAGGACATTGATAATGTATCTCCATGTTACAACAGACTCTTAATGGCTTTTGTTCCATTAAAACCTATGGATATTGCCTGTGGACTAAACAGGGACATGCTGCCTATGACTTCACTGCCATTATATGGCAGGATTGGGCTATTCTGCTGATTCTCTTTAGTCTTCCATGCCTTGTGCATTAAAACGAACAAACAAACCCCCCAACAAAATAACTCAAACAACTAACTCACAGCTGCACCAGAACATTTCTTTCTGTTGCATTCAAACCTCAGCTTGTACCAGTCCATTTTAGGGACACGTAATGAAAATGCAATGGTGTCCTGTGAGATTGTGCAGGCAGAAGGCCCAGGCTGGAGGTGTGCCTTCCCCATGAAGCCTTGTCACAGGGATTTGTTTTTTCACTCAGCATTATTATTTTTATTTTCTGATTTTGTTTTTGCGTTTGAGAGATAATCTCCATTACCACATTAATTCCTGTTTAACACTTTTTAATGCATGTATTATTTATCTTCGGAAGATCCTTTATGCTCTTATGTGAATTCCAATTGTTATGGCTCATTTTAATTTCCTTTAAGGCCCTTGGCCACTCTTTCTGTTGGAGTACGGCTGGTTCCACTTAATAGAGGCTTTGTTATGCAGATACATGAAGCTTCTGTGCCCCACCTTTGAACTTCAGATTAAACACTGCATGTGATATATTTTATACAGTCAAATACAAAAGAGATGACAGAGCCTAAAGCATGGGCAAAGTCATGCTTAACTCTAGCATGTACAGCAAACAAAAGAATTTAATTTGAGATAGGTGTCAAACAATTTAACTTTCAAATTATTTTCCTTTTATCTGCTTTGGATGCTGATCTGTATTGGTGGTGATGTATATACATCTATCACATCTACCACATGTATTTGGCCCAGATAAATCTTGTAAAACCCAAAAACCTTCATCAGCGGCACATTATAAATAACAAAATTGTATAGCAAAGGAAGATGCTTCTCAAACTCACGTCAGTCTCAGAGGATTTGGTCTCAAGACTGCTTCTGATGAATACTGATGTCTGAACATTAGATATTCAAGCAAATGGTACTGTTTGACAATACCAGCAGTAATTTCAAGTGTTTTCTCCTGTGTAATTTGTTTTTTCACAGTTTATCATATCAAAACAGTTTGAAGAGAGAAAATAGCCATGACTTTTCCATTTAACCAAACCCTTGTTTTCTCTCATTTATTTGTTGCCTCTAATCATGACACAATAAAGCCAAGTATTTGGGTAAAGGCCCTTCCTTTCATTCCTTCTAACATCATTAGGGACTGTGTGATTTGGATTTCCATGTCTGAATAGAAATAATTAGAAAATACAATTTACACCTCTTTTTTTTTTGGTTGGTGGTTTTTTTGTTGTTTTTTTTTTTTTTTTTTGGTTTTTTTTTTTGGGGGGGG
>VYXD01005452.1:1268886-1282791 GCA_013397195.1 Hylia prasina
TTATTTTTTTTTTTGTTGTTGTTGTTGTTTGGGTTTTTTTGTTTGGTTGTTTTTTTTCGTCTGGGAAAGCTGTTGGGATAAATTCTCCCCTGCTCTGTGTGTGGCGAGAAAAATGAAATTGGGTAAATGGCTCAAAGGCAGTCTAGAAAGCTGAATCCAAACTTCCATTTAGCTCAAATCCCCCTGCCATGGGCAGGGACACTTTCCACTAGACCAGGTTGCTCCAAGTTCCATCCAACCTGGCCTTGAATGCTCCCAGGGATGGGGCACCCACAGCTTCTTCTGGGCACTGCCCTAAGGGCAGTGGTGCACTGGAATAAACAGGGTTGTATTTGCTCAGGTTTTAAAAGTTAGGTGATTTGAAACACAAAGTTTTTACAGCCATGTGCCTGCCTATGCATGAGGAACCAGTCAGAAGGCAGATGTAATGCTGTGAAGCATCTACTCCTTATCTGAACGTGTGCAAGTTTGAAGCCTACATTAATGTTCCCCAAATTGACATCAAAAATATTTTCATAGGTGCCCCAAACCAGAAAACTGAATATACACACTTTGTTCCCCAGCAGAGGCCAAATTTAATTCAGTGTGTTCTTTGTGATCTTTGACCACCACAGCCACCTTCCACCACAGCAGAACAAGAAAAAAAAAAAATCATGCCTCAAATCCCTGAGATTTCATCAGAAGGAAAAAGATCACAGCACTTCTGAGAGCAACTTAAGTGTCAAAGTCAGGTAGAAAAGATCACTCTTTGAGAGCCTTCAAAGCAACTGTTTCTCCCCAGTGGCTTTATAAGGAATTTATGCACTTACTTTACAGGGACATCTTCACCAGAACATAAAATCTAGGTGCAAATTAGGCATCTACATTCCTTCATATGATGTGTCGTTACTGGCTTGGCATAGAGATTTGCAAGACATTGAATAAAACAGCCTGAAGGATGTACAAAACACACGCATATAAAAATATATAGATAATGAATGTTACAGGTATATGCACAGCCTCCTAAGACAAAACTGAGTGCAGCACAAATGCTCACAGCAGCCACAAATAGGAACACTTGGATTTGGCATCAGGCTGCACATATCTCTCTGCATCCTGCACATGGGGGTGGGGAACACCAAAGCCCTTTACAACACTATCTGATATTTGTTAAGTCCAGATAGAAGAAAGGGTTTGAAGTTTGGGATTCTGCCCTTCTCCCTCATGCTCACGCCCAGTGCTGCTGATTTTTGTGAGATATCCAAAGGCAGATACTGGAGAATGAAGGGAGGAACTTGCCTCAAGGCTACTGAAATGTTCTTGGTAATAGGTTAAAAATGTGAAGCATTTAAAGTGTCTGATGTTCCTTTTGATATTCTCCAGGCAATTTCCTAAATCAGCTTCAAATTTTAGTCATTTTCGGCTTTAAAACAAGCAGCGACACAAATGATTAAAAGAAACAACAACAAAAAATTAACACACACCCAGATGGTAACTATTATCTGAGCCAGAAAATAGAGACAAATACATCCACTTAGGGCAAACTAACATATTGTATTATATCACTGTGATATACTGTAATGGGATATGATTTACATTAAAACTTGTGAATTAGAGATTTAACTTATGGCCTTTCTCCACAAATTACAACAACAAACAAGAGCAGGAAAATCAGCTCTAATAACAGCATGCATCCCATCACAATTTGATGGATTATTTAGTCCAAAGCCATGGATAAAATATTCAAAAGTGCAATTTTGTAACAGTATTGTAGAAATGTGATTTAAGTTAAAATCCTGATTCCCTGCAGTCAGCAAAGGTTTTATGGCAATCTTCCCAAGAATTGGGGTGTTTTATGTGAGAATTTGACTACAAAACACTCCAGAAGAGTAAGGCAGATGGTGTGACCATGGCTTATTATGTTAAATGTAAAGGTCTCAGTTGTGCTCCCTCCATCTGTTTGCTCATCTACCTCTTCTCTTGTATCATAACCTCGTAAGATACCAATTTTAGGGACCATCTTCCAGCTCAGTGTGCTGAAACCCCCAGCACAAAAGGAGACAGTGCTTTGGGCTTCTCTTTGTTAATGCAACTGAGCTAAACAGATAAACAACTTGACAGGGATGAGTTTGCCAGATTTATTCTCTGTAGCAAATTGTACTTCTAATTGCATAAGGGTCTCTTCCCTGCGTGCTGTCATCTGGTTTGTGATGTGGTGCACCTCTTAAGCACTGCAAAATCCATCTCTAAGACAGCTGCATTTTGTGATGGATACTACACAAACATACACATAAACACAACACATTTCAGTTCCCTAATTTATGTAACTGCTTCCTACAAAGATCCTAGGACTGAAAGTTACTCTGAGAGGGAGAATGACATGGTAAGTGGATTTCAATGATTTGAGGTTTTTTCTCCCTAAGTGACTTGCCAGAGCCAAGCTCATCTTTATGCACCAATATTCTCTAAATAATAAAAAAGGGGATAATGTTTCCTCTCCTGACGGATGTGCACTCAACTTTATCCACACTGTGCTTTAGCAGCTCTGCAAGAATGTAAAACAGCAATCTAATATCCTGCTTAAATTTGCTAGAAACAGTCACTGAAATCATGGAAGCCAACTTCTCCCTGCTGAATGTGTGCCTGCCTGAAAGCTTGAGACTGGGAGGGGAATGATGAGGACCCACCTCACTTAAAACAGCTCTATTCCTTCCTGATCTGTTGCAAAGAGAGGGGAAAAAAGCCAAAGATATTTGGGTGGTAACTGGGAAGCAATTACAACTTCAGCACCTCCAGCAGTAATTGAACCAATGTTACTCCAGCTCCTTGGGTACCAGTGTGATGCTGGATCCTCAGCCACACGGTGAACCACAGATGACATTTATCCTACTGCACCTCCCCTGTTTTTGCTACAAGCTGCTGTGACTAAGGCTTGGATGGTGTCCTGACTTGTACCACAATCATAGCTCTGTTTACAGTACAGACTGACCTTTGCTTACTGACTGTAGAAACATGAATGATGTATCTCTAAAGGTTAGCCCTTCAAAATAAGGAAGAAAAAAAAAAGAAAAAAAATAGGAAAAAGGAAAAAAGGAATTATATAGCTGCTTGTGTCTCCTTGGCTTTGGGAGAGATTCTCCCATCAGCAAGAAATTCCTGAAATGAAGATGGTAAGAAGAAAAGAGATGTGCAGAGAAGGGTGAACAAAATCCCATTTGGGATGGGTGTATTAGATAGCCAGGCTGGTGGGACTGCTCTGCTTGGGGAAACAGCTGAGATAGCTTTCATTTGAAATTTGTGCTCACTGACAAAGGAAAATAAGGGAAACAACAATGAAACAGAGATAACAGTATTATGAGAACTATGCCAGCAATGAAATGACAGAGGAAACAGTAACTGGAAGCAGAACACGTCAAGGAGAGGTGGCAGATCATGTCACTGTGGTTTATTCTGCGGCAAAAGAGAGATCAAGTTTTGCAATGCTCAGGGTCAGGCAGTAATGAGGTAGGAAGCAAAGCCACAGAAGTGACTCACAAGCAAGAGGTTACACTCTCCTGTGAAAACTGGAACTTCTCACAAATTTTGTAGTGCCAAATCCATTTTTAGCAATTACCCTGCAGACTAATTTCTCCCTCATTTGCAACTGCCTAATATGCTTTTAGTAACTGCAGCTATCAACAAGTTAAAATAGAGAAGGCAGAGATTTTTCGTGCTACCATTTTTAGCACTTTGTCCTTTTTGGATGAAATGAATCATAATGTTTACTACGGTCTTTCATTTTAGTACCCTGTCTTATACTCCAGCTGGGAGTGGGTAGGATAACCAGCACTCTTGCCCAGTTAACTCACAGTTAGTGTTAAGAGAGGACATAACACCTGAAACAAGATGGAAAACATACGTAGGAAGGCAGAGAGACATGCCATGGGAATTGCTCCTTTTGCTGTTATGCTTGGAGGGACAAACTACTGCCCAGCAGGGTGATGGAGACCCACCAGCTCTGCTGCTGTGGCTCCTGCCAACCCCAGTCTGAGTGTGGACACTGCCCACCTCCCCACCGCATCAACCTCCCTCCTGCTACAAGAAATGAAAAGGACAAAACTCATGTAATGTTTGGCTCTCACCCAGTTTCAATGGCAAGCTTGTGCCTTCCCCCTACAAACCAGGCAAGAGAGCAAGGAGTGGTGTGTTGTGACAAAGCTTTGTCACAGAGCTGAACTGCCAGCTACACATGTGCAGGAACCATGAGTGCCAAAAAGCTAAAGAAAGGCAAACAGAAAGCAAAAAGATATGAAAGAGTAATGGTAACAAGATTTAAAAATATCTCATGTAACTGAGAAGAGCAAGCAGGATTTAATGCATGCTACCCCTGTTGGTGCTGTATAAATGTCTTGTTCTGTTGCATTCTGGTGCTATTCCAGGGTCAAGTATATTCAGTGTCCTTTATAATCAAGCTGTCAATATACAGTCTTGACGCTATACATTGATTTTGTGCCACAGGAAAGAGGAAGTTATCCCTTTGTGTTCAGCACTGTCACAGTGACTTAATATTTCATAGCCCACAGCATTCAGTATCACCACCAAGATCAAGGTATCTCCCTGGCCCCACACATTCTACCTGCAGTTTCTATGCATGTATGTTCTTCACAAACATACTGATGATGTAATGTAGCAATTTATTTAGAAGCAATGGGAAATCTATGAGGTTCTAGTTATACAAACTTTTTTGAACTATAGGGAAAGGGGAAAAAAATGCCCCTGTAATCCTCTTAAGGAAGATATAAAAATGTAGCACTTCAATAAAAAAAACTGTGCACAGAATAAATGAGAGTAACAATAATATTTAACACTTACATGGTTCTGTCTCTCTAAATTTATCCAAAACTTCCCAAGAGAGATCAGACTGAGCCTCAGAGAGGCTCAGGGACACCTTCCATTAGACCAGGCAGCTCAAAGCCTCATCCAGCCTAGCCTTAAACACCTGCAGGGATGGGAAGTCCACAACCTCCCTGGGAAGCCCGTGCCATTCCCTCACCACCCTTAAGTGCTTATTCCCTAATTTAATTGAAACCTGCCTTCCTACAGTTGAAAGCTGTTTGCCAGTGTCCTCTCACTACAAGTTTTAAAAGGTCTCCTGAGAAGACTATTCAAAACCTTGCCAAGGAGCCCAATTCAGTGCTTAGCTGTATTTGTCACCAGACTTTCCTACCAGATGACTTAAAGCTATTATTTCAGGTATCACTTCGCAGCCAGTGAATTCCCCTTTTATATTTGTGCATTTTGGTGGATTTTGGGTTTTGTTTTGTTGTTTTTTCTCCCCCCTTTCCTACTTCCATGTGTACATAGAGAATTGCCTTGCACTGATAAACCAATCAGGAGAAAGTCACCTCTGTATTCTCCAAGCCTTCCTCTCCTCCCCAAGAGGTGATCATCCACAGGTGAATGCCTGTGAGGTAAGCAGGGGACAGCCTTGGCACGGGCCAGTCCATGTCTTGGAGTTGTCTTGGGCTGCCCTCTCAGCTTGACCACTCTTGGTTTACTTGAGATGATGTTACATGGGACCATATCACAGACCTTATTCAAATCCCAACATACTACCTTCACCATTTCCTTCTCACATGTCACAGGGTGCCTAACATCCTGCTACATCCAAGCAGAGATAGTTGGTTTTTACTTTGTTAATAAACCCCAATGAAGTATCTTTAAGTTACTCTCAGTGAAAGTTTTCTTACTAAACTACATATTTGCTTCTCTCTCTTTTTCTTTTGCTAACCTGAAAGGATTTAACACTAAATCCTTTGGGAACTGGCTGACTCACAGTCTTCTTCCAACAGGATCCGGTAAGTCTCTGGATATTTGTCATAGGTGATTCCCATTCCCAAAATAGACAGGGAAACTCTTTGAACACGATCCACAGAAGAGTAAGATCCATCTGCCTGAATAAGATCCAGCTGAACTGTTTCCAGCGATTACAAGATATTTCAGAGACATTTAGTGGCTAGTCTCACTTGGCTTGCAGATAAATTTTGTCTACTTTTGAAAAAGGAATAGTTCAGATGACACATTTTTAGCATTTTCATGAATTATGAGAACTACCATACAAAAGAAAAGTTGGGAATACGTGTGTATGTATTTCATAAAACAGGACCACGCACTGGTAGCCTGGGATATTGTCACTTCTTGAACTATTGACATGCAAGATGAGCTCCTTCCCACTGGGGCTGTTCTATTCAGAGCAGGAAGACATTGGCCCCCAGGTGCCAAGTTACTCATCCCATCCTCCCCTCAGCACATTTCTCCTGCACCTTTTGGCCCTGAAGTTTGGCTGAAGTTTTCATCGCCTTTAGATTAGGCATCACCAATTGCAAGTGATCACCATGCATGCTGAGTGGCACATTAAAACTACTTTTTAATGTCTCACTATTAAACTTGCTTTCAATATCAAACAAAACATTAAAGATCCATTATTTCTCCATACCAGCTAAAGACTTTTTAATGAGATTAATTACAAGAGAAGAACGTATTTTTCATAAGATCAGTTTAATAACATATCTAATGTTTAGTAACTTTACATATCATCTATTAGATCTGATGTTATTTGAAAAATGCCTGTGAATATTTATAGTATTTCAAGGGTGTGAAACTAAACACACCCTAGACCTGCCCAAAATAAACCTGCCTATTTTTTTACATGCCTAATAGAGCCCCACATGAGTCTTTAAGACTGGGAAATTACTTGATTTTGCAGAAACACATAAATAAAATGCCCACCATCATCTATACATAAAATCTGAGACAAAGGAGAAGTCAGCAGCATTAACCCCTTTTGTTCTGCTCACAGAAAAAGAGGCCTTTAAAAAGGCCTTGTAGGATGATGGCTCTGTCACAATGGTGACAGGCTTCCTGCATAAATGACCAAATAGCAGGTGAGGGGCTGTGAAGAAAGTAATCTATGTAAAGAGTGAAATTTAGAAACACCATATGCAGGCAGCAAAGAAAGAGTTTATGAGTTTATTTTTTAATCTCATTTTTGGCAGGGAGTAAAGAGACCAAGGAGAGCAAGCACAGGGGAAACAATGCTTCACTCGCTTACTGGATCTCCTTGAGAACAGCACAGACTTGTCTGAAAAAGAACAACAGAGATTACCTATTTGGATTTCTAACCTCCCCTCATCTTTCTTTTTTTCTAAAGGTTAATGATTAAGCGAAAAGGAAAATTGACATACTTCTATAAAAGCCTAAGGTCAAACATAAAGGGCAGTCTCAAGTGAACCACAGAATCACAGAATAGTTTAGGCTGGAAGGAAGAGACCTCCAAGATCCTCTTGGTTCCAATCTCTCTGCCATGAGCAGGGACACTATCAAAGCCACATCCAATCTGGCCTTGGACACTTCCAGGTTTGGGGTATCCACAGCTTCTCTGGGTAACCTGTTCAAGCATCTCATCATCCTCATAGTGAAGAATTTCTTTCCAATATCCAACCTAAACCTACACTCATTTAGCTTAGGGCCATTCCCCCTTGTCCTATCACTGTATCCCTGTAAAAAGTCCCTCTCCAGCTTTCCTTTAGGTACCCTTGGATACTGGAAAATGCTCTAAGGTTCCCTGGAGCCTCTTCCTCTCTAGGCTGAACAAAACTAGCTCTGTCAGCCTGTCTCCACAGCAGAGGGGCTCCAGCCCTTGGACCATCTTTGTGACCTCCTCTGGACTCTCTCCAACATGCTTCACATCCATTCTCCACTCAGCCTAAATCTGCGCTTAGCTGACTTCCCTGATGTATGTGCAAGATACTTTTCCAGCCAGAAAAAGCTGTTGCAGAACAGCAAAAGCACCGAGACTTATTTTTACTGCTATTTTTATTATTAGAACAATCTGTATCTGCGTGAAGAGTTCCAACTTTGCCAGAGATGATAAATGAGAGAAAAGGAAATTATTAATGCTTAAGGACTAGGATAAATCAAGCATCTGAGCACAGAGAGCTTTATGCAAAAGCAGCAGAGGACTTTGCTACAGTGCCTGGGGTAATAGATCTAAGGAAAGTAGCCTACTTCCCACCTGCCCAACAAATGGAAAATGTGGTCAACCTGTTCTCATCAAGATACAGAGCAGAAATGCAAGTTGTATGAGGAAGACAAATGGCAATGGTTAAATGCAGTAAGAAGATAGAAAGCTCCAGTTTGGAATCATCTCTACAATCAGCTGGGCACCTCTCCTTGAACATGAAAGAACAGCACAGCTCTTTGTGGGGGGCTTGGCTTGTGACAGCCAGATGTCATGGGTTCACTGGGCTCCCTGGTACCACACCTGAGGCATGGAAATGTATTTCTTTGCACATGCAACTGCTTTTCCTATGTATTTCAGAAAAAAACCCTACATTCAGGACACTTTTAACAAATCTTTGGTATTAGCCAGCATGGAAAAAAACCACCAAGCAAACATGTCTCCTCACAGCTTCACAGTTTCATGCCAAATGAAAAAGAGCCACAACCACCACCATTCTTTCTTCCTCTTTCCCAATCACACAGTAGTGCAAAACTTGTAATCAAATCACAGGAACTGGCAAACTGGAAGATATTTACAACATTATGAATTACGCTGTGTCTTAGAGACTTGAATATCTGGGAGACACATGTATTCTACAGCCTAAGGACATGGAGGTGACCTTACTTTAAGAGAAAGGACAATGCCACAGTTGATCGGTCCATAAATTAAAATCTAGTCGAGGAAATATATTTTTCTAATGTCCATCTGATTCTGAAAAAATCTATCAGTCTGTCAAAGCAAGGGCTTCAAGATTATTAAAGTGCCAGCTACAATTTATGCCCAAGATACCTTGCTGGCCTTCTCTCATGTCACATACTGCCAAGGCTCTCTGTCACCCATCCTTTGGGGCCTCCCAGTTTGTTCTAACTCAGGCCAGGTCTTCTCACTCCAAGGACTCTGATGGCAGGGCCCTGTCCCCAGCTTCTTGCTGCTTTTCTCTCCAAAAATTCAGCATAACATCAAGCCACGTAGGCTATTCCTGCCTATTTTAATTTCCTTTCTTCCTTAATGCCCAACTGCTCTGTTCTGGGGAGTTGCAAGAGCATCTGCTACAAGAGCAGACTTGTATTAATTTCTGTTTACTGCTGTATTATGCCACACATATGTACAGCATGTTTTATGTGTTTGATGTACAGCAGAGCTGGCGTGAAATGGGAGAGATTAGAGGAAAGCAACTACAACATGGCCCTCTTGAGAGGTGGGAAACAGGCTCAAGCCTTGCTGTGGCCCAGCTCCGAGGCAGATGCAAATCAAGACCTCCACTTTCCAGGAAAAAGTCCGAACTCCCATGTGGCTGCAATTCACTTTTTGGAGTCTGTTGGATGGAAATATCTGCACTATTCATCAGGAGAGAGAATATGAAGGTGTGAGTAATGTCATGGTGAGAATGTCCTCCTTGCTGTCTGAGCACCCAGACCCATGGCAGGGACAGGAGGAGGAGCAGAGTGGGTGCACAAGGCTGGATGCTCACAGTGTGATGGATCCAGGCTCTACCAGGCAGGAAAGGGATGGCAACCCTGGTCAGTGCCACCCTGGGTGCAGAACTGAACGCTGAGTTACCAGGTGAAAGGGCAGCCATGCACTTCGCCCCCTCTGTGAAGTCTGTCTTTCCCCCACTTTTCTTCAAAGGACTAAGCCTTTTCTTGAGTGCACTGGACTCCTTTGTTTGACAGGAAAACCTCATTCTCCTTGTACTTTCTTTTTCCTCCTCATTTTGCAGCCCTTGTGCTGATCAGTAGAAAAATACCCAGCGCTGTTTGGTCATCTAGGAGTATTTAACTGGTGTTGGTAATGATATTTTTCAACTTGGCAGTTTACCAGAAGGATCAATTATTTGCCAAGCCATAATTTTAAAGCCATCCACTGTACAAGCTGCAGGTCAGGACAGTAAGGGTTTGTTTTGCAATCAGCTTCTGGGCAAGAGCAGGATTCCTCAATATTACAATACTCTGGTGGCTCTTGAGCAGAGAAGCAGCTGTGATGTGCAGACACACTCATGAGCACAAACAAACCCCAAACTCTCAGGTGGTGGTGTTGGTTGGTCACCTCACAGATTAGTTGCTGTTGTAAGTAGGCAATGTCCCTTAGAGACAGCAATTTCTCATCTATTTAAATATCCTGCTTGTTCAAGAACAGCAGGGACAACAGGCAGAAAAGCAGGATGGTGAAATAGGCCCGTGGGCACCTCTAGCAACTACAACAGTGCTGCTACTGTAAATTTACAGCATCCTTTCTTTCAAGCCCCCTCAGAGCCCTGTTTGCCCCCACACAAACCTGCCCTGAAAATGCCAACATGGTTGTGTCAAAACCAGCAGACTCACGGACAGAGCAGGGCTGTGTCTGGTTCCACTGCAGCTCTTCTGGTATTGCCTTGACCATTTCCACAATATCGCTCATTTAATTGCCACAGCTACCTGAAGTACCCCATTTTGCTTTATTTTACTCCCACTGGGCAGAAAACCCCAGGATGGATGCTTCATGCAGCTCAGCCAGTGGAAAAGAAACAGCAGGGATCCGGGTGGGAGGGGAGGAGGAAGCAAACGGAACGTGACCAAAGTTCCACCTCGCTGCTCAGCGCCCTGCTACTGCCAGGGGCTTTCAACATGCCAGAGGTGAGCATGGCAAAAAGGCTGCATTACCACGTGGAGTGTAATCAGTTTAGCCCTGCTTGTTCCAGCTCTGTGTCAGAGAACAAGTCCCTTCCTTCCTTGTGGGGATGGTGTAAGATCCCCCACATCCATGGTGAGTTCAGCTCACACGAAATGCATCAGCTTTGCTTCTGCTCCTCACTTCACCCTCCATCTCACTCTCCAGGCTTAGAAAGAGAAAGTGGCATTAGAGACCACAGTGTCTTCTTCATCAGAAGAAATTCTAGCCTTTCCACGAAGATTCTCCACGGGAATCTGTAGTTGATTTTTAGCCTGATTTTGTGCAAGGTGAGCTCTCACACACTGAAGAATGCAATTGCAAAAGCTTAATGGAAGGATAGCAAAAACACGATTTAAAATGCAGGGAAGAAAGCAAGGAGAGACAGTCCTAAACTGTGAAAAGTTTGGGGTTATTTTGTAATTTTACTATAGGATGCAGCAGACAAATCTGGTGCTATTATTTATTGAGAAGTGTCCCATGTGCACAGCAGGGCTTTGCAAACAAATGAGACAGTGTCTGCTCCAAGCCGAGACACAAACAGTTTGACATCTGAATACACCAGAGACAAGCTCTCTGTGAAGTGGTGTGGATATTTTCAGAGATCATTGCTGGAAATCTTAAGGGAAAAGGGGTGTTTGCAGGCAGAAGGCGTTTCGTAGAGAGAGGCATTTCTTACTGAATACATAATGGAAAGGAGTTTCAACAGTAAACAGGACACAAAACGGGAAGGTAGCTGACAGATTTGGGGAAAAATGAAAAATATGAGCGTGAAATTGCTAACAGAGGGAAGTCAGGAAAGAAACTACTTAAAGGAAATATGAACAGAGGGTGTAATTGAAAGAGACATTGGAGAAGTCAGCACGACATGACTGAACTGGTGCCAACACTGACCATGGAGTTCAGTTCAGGTCTGATGTCACCCATGAGCCAAGTGTGCCACTGGTGACACCACCCCAAGACCTTCATGGGCTGACAGGCTTTCCTATTTGTGAAGCTGTGAGTGCTATGGACAGGGTACCAGACAGGAATATGGAGCCCTGTCCAGTTTAGAAACCCTTCGGACACCAGGATTTCATCAACATCATCTATATTTAGAAAAGGTACATGTGGAGGATCCCTTGTGAGCCCTCCATCACCCCTTGGCCCACAGTGGATATGCCCAATCTCT
Organism: Hylia prasina; assembly: GCA_013397195.1. NCBI lineage: Eukaryota > Metazoa > Chordata > Aves > Passeriformes > Sylviidae > Hylia > Hylia prasina. The sequence goes on from VYXD01005452.1 coordinate 1,280,724, forward strand.
TGCCAGTGATCAGTTAGGGGTTAAAAACTACAGTGCACCAGCCTCTCTCTTGAGTCTGAGTTTGGCTTTTTCAAATTCCAGCTGAGGAAGGTGAGAGCAAAGGCATCCTGTGGCAGTGTTACAGGGAGATTGAGATGTGAGTCCTGATCCATGCAAGGATCTGTTTGTTTATGGAAGCCCTTTCCATTTTGGAGCTACCAGGCACTTGCAGAGGAAGGCAAGTCAGGCTGTTGCTCAAGGATCCAGAGGCCACCGGTGTGATGAGCAGACAACTGCCAGAAATTGCTTCTCCACTCCTTGGTGTCCAAGTCAGACCACCCACTTTGTTCCGAAAGAAGCTATTTGTACAATTACTTCCTTTCCAGCAAACTCTTTGCCAACCCACTGAAAAGTAACTCCCAGACCTAGCTGATTTTCCAGGCTCTGATGTGTGAGGAAGTGGGGACAGCCCCTTGCCATCTACCACCACCTGCAGAGGACCCAGGATTCACAGGATGCACTGTCAGCAACCTGACTTCTTCAACCCCAAAAACCTGAAAACTAAAGCACAGGAAAAGAGCACGGGAAATTTTCATCTCCATAATGAACTCCCTTAGAAATGGACATTTTAGCTCCCATTTGAATTTGTTCGGTGTATTTATTAGCCACAATGCATACAAATTCATTTTGCCTGAGAAATGCAGCACAACTGGCTCATCAGGCTTTAGGGGAGTGGGTGATACCATGGAGTTGTCTCAATCTGCTCTGCCTGAGAGGCGTGCTCGGGCTCTCCCAGCTTGCCTCATCATCTCCAGGGCTCTGAAGGTTGCAGCCATGCATATGGAGCCTCAACTGGAAGAGCTGCCTCCTTGCTATTTTTAAACAATCCATGAAACTAAGGGGGGAAACACACAGAATGACCTCCAGCCATCAACCCAGCTCAGTGAGTTGTGTACTACAAGCTTTGCAAAAAATTGTTTTCTAGGTTAAAAAATCCCTCTCAATATTTCAGCAGCAAAGATGTCACATCTCAGAAGGACTTCTTGTTTATTTGGCTGGCCTCTTCCTTTCTTTGGGAGAAAAATCTTTGCTTGATACAGGCAATTCTTAAATGCCAATATACACTTTCAAATGCATGGTTCACTTCTGTGTCACTTCAGGGAACTGGTAGGACATCTGGTATTAATGAGTATCGATGTGTGAACATGTGCACACACACAGAGTGATGGTGCAAACCTGATGGCATGAAGCTTGGAATAAATGTGCCATGAAAAATAATAAATCAATATTTAACGTGGCAATAAATTCTTACATGCCTTCTATCTTGCTACATCAGGAAGACCTAAAAGGCATTACAGCTCAAGAGTGACTTTTCTCCTCCACTTCTAAATGAACCTCAGGGGCTAAGCACCCCCCCCAAATCCAGAGTTAAAACACAGCTTAAATAAACATAATGAAATGCAAAGTAGACCAGTTATGTACAGAAGTGCTGAAGCTGCTCATAGGAATCAAGAACCAGAAATCACGTGGGTGCTCTGCTCCAATCATCCTGATTGAAGTCAGTGCCAAAGCTTCCTGATTTTAGCTGGCAAATCCTGCTCTTAGTTTTTATTAAAGCAGTAAGATTTCTGTACTTGCTGGGGTCAGAAAGAAACAAAACAGAGAAGAGGAGCTCTCCTGATACCTGCACAGCAGTGCTTGTCCCTCTTTTAATGGCTGCTCAAATGGAAGTGGAGAAAAGTTCTTCTGAGACCCAGTAGAAGTCTATCATTCCTTCTAATTTTGGAGTTTATTCTGGGCTGTGGAAAACATGGCTAAGGATCTTGGCTGAACTAAAACCTTCAAGTATTTTCTGACGCTGCCCTGGCGCTGCCTTTGCAGACCTCAAAATCCTTCCATGTATCATTTATAAATAACCCTGTCCATTACAAAAGGCAGGCACATCACCCCAGCTGCACTGGGAGCACACTGACCAGCTCCTGGCCTTCCCTGTTGACCAGACAGTTAACTTGGCGCTGCTGCCTGCCTGGAGCATCCCCTCCATGCTCTGTTTCATGCTGAGAGCAGAGAAAGCTGAGAGCTTTCAGTT
>VYXD01005452.1:1282862-1309070 GCA_013397195.1 Hylia prasina
GTGAGTCCTGATCCATGCAAGGATCTGTTTGTTTATGGAAGCCCTTTCCATTTTGGAGCTACCAGGCACTTGCAGAGGAAGGCAAGTCAGGCTGTTGCTCAAGGATCCAGAGGCCACCGGTGTGATGAGCAGACAACTGCCAGAAATTGCTTCTCCACTCCTTGGTGTCCAAGTCAGACCACCCACTTTGTTCCGAAAGAAGCTATTTGTACAATTACTTCCTTTCCAGCAAACTCTTTGCCAACCCACTGAAAAGTAACTCCCAGACCTAGCTGATTTTCCAGGCTCTGATGTGTGAGGAAGTGGGGACAGCCCCTTGCCATCTACCACCACCTGCAGAGGACCCAGGATTCACAGGATGCACTGTCAGCAACCTGACTTCTTCAACCCCAAAAACCTGAAAACTAAAGCACAGGAAAAGAGCACGGGAAATTTTCATCTCCATAATGAACTCCCTTAGAAATGGACATTTTAGCTCCCATTTGAATTTGTTCGGTGTATTTATTAGCCACAATGCATACAAATTCATTTTGCCTGAGAAATGCAGCACAACTGGCTCATCAGGCTTTAGGGGAGTGGGTGATACCATGGAGTTGTCTCAATCTGCTCTGCCTGAGAGGCATGCTCAGGCTCTCCCAGCTTGCCTCATCATCTCCAGGGCTCTGAAGGTTGCAGCCATGCATATGGAGCCTCAACTGGAAGAGCTGCCTCCTTGCTATTTTTAAACAATCCATGAAACTAAGGGGGGAAACACACAGAATGACCTCCAGCCATCAACCCAGCTCAGTGAGTTGTGTACTACAAGCTTTGCAAAAAATTGTTTTCTAGGTTAAAAAATCCCTCTCAATATTTCAGCAGCAAAGATGTCACATCTCAGAAGGACTTCTTGTTTATTTGGCTGGCCTCTTCCTTTCTTTGGGAGAAAAATCTTTGCTTGATACAGGCAATTCTTAAATGCCAATATACACTTTCAAATGCATGGTTCACTTCTGTGTCACTTCAGGGAACTGGTAGGACATCTGGTATTAATGAGTATCGATGTGTGAACATGTGCACACACACAGAGTGATGGTGCAAACCTGATGGCATGAAGCTTGGAATAAATGTGCCATGAAAAATAATAAATCAATATTTAACGTGGCAATAAATTCTTACATGCCTTCTATCTTGCTACATCAGGAAGACCTAAAAGGCATTACAGCTCAAGAGTGACTTTTCTCCTCCACTTCTAAATGAACCTCAGGGGCTAAGCACCCCCCCCAAATCCAGAGTTAAAACACAGCTTAAATAAACATAATGAAATGCAAAGTAGACCAGTTATGTACAGAAGTGCTGAAGCTGCTCATAGGAATCAAGAACCAGAAATCACGTGGGTGCTCTGCTCCAATCATCCTGATTGAAGTCAGTGCCAAAGCTTCCTGATTTTAGCTGGCAAATCCTGCTCTTAGTTTTTATTAAAGCAGTAAGATTTCTGTACTTGCTGGGGTCAGAAAGAAACAAAACAGAGAAGAGGAGCTCTCCTGATACCTGCACAGCAGTGCTTGTCCCTCTTTTAATGGCTGCTCAAATGGAAGTGGAGAAAAGTTCTTCTGAGACCCAGTAGAAGTCTATCATTCCTTCTAATTTTGGAGTTTATTCTGGGCTGTGGAAAACATGGCTAAGGATCTTGGCTGAACTAAAACCTTCAAGTATTTTCTGACGCTGCCCTGGTGCTGCCTTTGCAGACCTCAAAATCCTTCCATGTATCATTTATAAATAACCCTGTCCATTACAAAAGGCAGGCACATCACCCCAGCTGCACTGGGAGCACACTGACCAGCTCCTGGCCTTCCCTGTTGACCAGACAGTTAACTTGGCGCTGCTGCCTGCCTGGAGCATCCCCTCCATGCTCTGTTTCATGCTGAGAGCAGAGAAAGCTGAGAGCTTTCAGTTCTCCATTTCTACTGCATGGGTGGGAAAAAGGATTTGGAAAGGCATTCACAAGCCAGGCTGTAAGCAAGGAATTCCCACAACGCTGCAGGAGCACATGCAAGTGAAAATGAGATGGTGAGGGATGTGTCAAAGCATTTTTACCCAGAGCAGCTCCTTCTTAGTACATAGAAATCATCATATAAAGGTGTGGTTTGGAAGGGACCTTAAAAATTACCTCATTCCAACCCCCCTGCTGTAGGCAGGGACACCTGCCTGCAGCACACTAGACCAGATTGCTCCAAGCCCCATCCAGCCTGGCCTTGTACCCTTCTAGGGATGAGGCATCCACAACTTCCTTCATGTGCCTGCTGCATGGTTTTGCTTCTGCCTCTTTGAGCAAGCCATCCCACAGCTGTGCTCATTGCTGTGCCCCTGTATTTACAGGGCAAACTCAGCAGGATGCTAAAAAACAGTGCTGGAATAGACAAAGGAGGAGAGGACATGCTGCCTGGTTCTCAGCCTGCTCTTGGGTAATTTTAGTCCTTTCCTTAAGCACCTAGGTGTCATGACAACCTCAGACTGTGGCCACCACTGTTAGCACAAAGAATTAAGTACATAAACTACATTAGCTATAATAGTGTTATAATGCACGTAACCTCTTACTAGGGAATTGGAAATTTAAGCTGATGTTTTCTTTTGCAGCAGAGGTAGAAAGCCAAGACAGCACGTTAGGTGGTGAAAGTTAGAAGGGAAAAAGAAGAGTTTTTTTCATACGCTTACTGCAGAGTGCCTACAATATTGTACAATAATAAGCTGAAAATACAGACTTTATTTCCCTTTGGAATTCAAACGCTTGTACATCAACAGGGCATCTCTAATATCTAAGTAATAAGCATAGCTGCTCCGTAAGGACACTATTGAAACCCAAATTCCCTCAATACAATTTCAGATTGAGAGTGTGAGCTCAGGGAAAGAGAACTTTATTACATTTCATAAGGTTCTCTTAAGCATTTTCTGAATTTAAAGCTAAAACCACAACCTCCAGTGGGAGAACTGCATTCTCCTCCTTTAAATCTGCATTCCTTTATCTGATACACTGGACAAAGTAAAAATGCTTTTATTGCATCTGCAGACCTTGAACATTACATTGAAGAGTTCTGAGGACAATGACTGAGCAATATATATGTATAATGCTACTATTAAGATGTTCAGATTTGTTTGTATTGCTTTGGTACATATAATGCACTGGCAAAGCTGATGGAAATTTGTATATTTTCCCTTTCTTAGTGATAGCTGATTACACCAGGCATGTCTGAGCAGAAAGCATTTGCTACCGTGCTTGAAAAACTCAGGTACAAACAATTTGTGGGCCACTAGGTTATGAGATTTGTTAGTGAGCTGCACCAGTGAAATGAATATAATTGATGAGTAATGTTCTTCAGTTGTCCCCAGGTGAGTGCAATATTTCTGTATCTTCTCAGAGTTTAAGATCAAACAAGCTAGGAGTCCAAAGTAAGCAAACTGCCTAATCAAACAGCAGATGTCATTTATTCTCTAAATAAATACTATAGCATTTCATACCACTACCTCCAATAGCACTGAAACTCTTTTATTTGTTTATGGTATCCCTGGTTCAAATGGCAGAACCTCCATATCCCATTTAAAATGCTGAAGAGGTCACTTAGAATTGTTGACTGAACACGGATCAAACCATAAAAGAGACTTTGTAATGAAATAAATATTTACTAATCAGATTATCTACCCAGAGCAACAATCTTTGTTGGTAGGCTGCCATTTATTATGCTTTCAATCAACCCTGTGGCTTCTAACAAGCTGTGTTTTCATGTGTCCCTTAATATAGAACTGCTTGTCATTCAGCACTGGACAAGGCTCTGTTGTGTCCTGGGAGAGCCACGGCGCCCGGGGCCAATCCAAGGCCAACGGAGCCGCTCAGCTCCTTCTTCCCCCAGACTCTCCTCCAGCTCAGGACACAAAAACTGGTCCCCAAAATCACGTTAGGCTTTTTTGGAAATGCAAAGTGAACAAAAAAACCCTCAAAAAAAACCCACCAAAAAACCCAAAAAAAACCCCAAACAAGAACCTGCTCTGGAGAGCATCCTTTCACCTATGCAAGGATGACAGTGTTATTATCCACAGATGAAAGTGTTACTATCCACACGAGGCAGGGACAGGCTGCTAATTAGGAAAATGCGTTAGAAAAAGGCTTCATGAGGTGCATGGGTAACGATCCAGGTGCTCCTAAGTATAAAATATGCTGAGAAAAATGAGTCCTCACAGAGTTTGAGGAGATGGAGTATCAAAAACACCCAGTTACGCTGACAAAACATACACACCTGCTTTGCCAGTACAATTAAGATTTCTGCACTCATGAAACAGGGAGTGGGAAAAATAATTACACATCCTTACGATTATTGCTAATACCTAATACTTTGTATTGGTTCCACTTCCACAGTAAATGCATCCATCCACGACACGGCTGCGGGCTTGAGCTGGAAGATGCAAATCAGGCCCCCTGAAAATTTCTAAAGTCACAGACCTGCTAGAAAAATACTCCCCACCAAAATAAAGTGCTTCCTACCTAGAGAACTTAACTGTTTTATACATTCATGATTAGTAGCTTCACAGAAATTTCCTGCATTTCTAAATTCTCAGTCTGTGGATTTGAATGCTGCCTCATAAGCCAGCCACAGACGGATGCAGCAAGGCAGGCAGAAGGCTACAGCCATGTCCTTAACTCACCGCCACGTGTGTCAAAAATCCCACAAGCTCATCAGCGGTTAATCCGTCCTTTCGAAAGTGACACGGTACGCCGACAAAATTAGAAATACAAGTTTGTTATTTTAATGAGTCACTGACATCTGCTGCTTATTCTTAGTTTTCAGTCGCACTCCCCTGTTCTGACATCATAGCACATGTGATTTTATTCAGATACTGCTCTCAGCACTGGCACAGTCCTTTAGATTACTTTGACAGCATTTCTCCTCATTCATTATTTAACAATAACTTTTGCTTACCAAGCACATTTCAACACAACTAACTAAACTAAAAGCATGTCCTAATCCTTAATGAAGCTCAAATGCTTCTCCTGGGAGGCAGGTAAGTATCATCATCATTTTCTGGATGGGAAAGCAGATATTAAGTAATTTGCCAAGGTCATGCGGCCTGTCTGTGCCACAGGTTGGGAATTAAGTGTTCTCAGGAGCTCTGACTATCCGTCCCCAGGTGTAAGTAACAACCTTAACCAACTCAGGCTACTCCAGACCCAGAGCAAATGCATGAAGGAAGAGGCTCTGCAGCAGGGTCACATCATCACCAGAAGGCTGTGAGCCTCTGCAGTTGGCCACTGACAACTTTCATTATCAGATCATTGTGAAACAAAGCAGTCAGTGCCCTACTCGGGAGCCGGAAGGTCAAGATATTAACAGTATTTTTGGGGTTTTCTAATTCCTTCACTTCTCAGTCTCTTCCCAACGCCATGTTTTTAACAATGATGTTATTTAACACATGCCAGTATGAATAAGTTTATTCTTTATTCTGAACTGCTCCTATAAAAGGAGCTTGTGTTACACAGACTGCCTATAATTCATTAAGCCAAATTCCCTTCCATCTGGAGGCTTATACAGTTGCTGAAAAGCTGTCACTATAACCTATTGTCACTGCAACTTTTTATGAACCATCCTACATTTTTATGTCAAAATTTATCTCAACAACTTTTCTGTACTTACTTTCAATTATTTCTATATCATCAGCCTTTAGGTAATGCTGCATTCAAGATGCTGGGATTAACTTCTCTCTCTGCCTGTGTTCATACTGCAAATAAATGCAGCTCTGGACTTCAACAAGAGCTACACAAAAGCAGACAGAGCTTCACATGCACACCTCAGTGGATGCACAAACTGATGGCTCTTACTGATTTCACCAGTCCCAAACAGAACAATCAAAAATAAGTGCAAGTGTCTATGTCAGAAAGAATTTCTATAAAAATGGAATTTTTCTTAACGTGAAGAAAATAAAATTAGGCTGTCCTCATTTCATTTTACAAGAAAAAAATCACATAAGCATGAAAATTCCACATGTTGATTTCTTGAAGAGCTGTCTCTGTTTGTTCTTTAGTATGTTTTTAAAGATAATTGGTGAAGATACATTCACAGAGATGAGGGGTTACTGTAAGATCCTATGTGATGGATAACTCGAGGTTGTGGCTGCCCCATCTCTGGGAGTGTTCATGTCCAGGTTGGATGGGGCTTGGAAAGCCCAGTGGAAGGTGTCCCTGCCCATGGCAGGGGAGTTGGAACTGCGTGATCCCTTAATGACCCTTCCAAGCCAAACTGTTCTGTGATTCTACACTTATGTGATATTCCAGAGGGCAGATACACAGAACAATGCCTGGATGTAACAAGGGCAAAGATCAACAGCAGCTGCTTCATTTATCTCAAGCTACAGTTTATAGAAAGATCTGCTTTTTTTCTATCATCACATGCTCTGCCAGACCCACCTGAGAACTAAGAGGAGATTAAAAATTCAGCACGCAAGAAATCAAAACATCCTCAAGTTCTGGCCAAATTTGGAAAGAGCCCTACAGACTGAAATTCCAGCAGCTAGGCCATGGCCCTAATCCTAAAACTCTGTAATAAAATCCTTCACACCACTTTTTCCTGACCTTTCATAATGGCTTTAGAACAGACTATGGCACCGCTTGTACTAGAGGGCTGTCTTGGCATAAGCTGTACTGATATGACCAAGACTAATTCTGTAGCAAAGAGAAAGCCAAAATGTTCACATAAAAATTAGAAACAACACAGAAACAGAGCTGATGGGTAGCAAAACAGGTTTTGGCATGCCTCTCCATCATGAGATCAGCCAAGGGTGTATCTGAGTTTGTAATATGGCTTCATCCCAATACCACCATGTTTACTAATAAAATAAAAATCACAACCTGAACTGGCATGTAAGTTTTGACTAAGCCCTTGAATTAAAATACAGTATCAAAATGGGGTGAAGCATCAGCCTTTTTCAAAAGCTCAGTGTTGTCCAACTGAAATAGTTTAACAGGCAGGACTGGAAAAGGAAGTGTCAGTTTTGGAAACGACAAAGATCAACACGTCTCCAATATGGTATATCTGGCAAACTGCTGTGCAGCAAAATTAAGCATGACACATAACTGCTGAAGCAGTCTCGGGCCAAAACTCACGATTCTTACTCATCTCGCACTAAAACAAAACTCTGTAATTGCAATGACGGCAAGAAGCTGAGCTGCCTGGGAACAGTAGGGCTTGGCTCATGCAATATATATATATATATGTATGTATGTTCTGTTGGTAGCTCAGCTGCAGACCACACAAGTAATTTAAGGTTTTATTTCTTTGGTAGAAGTATGCATGTTTGGGTGGAGAACAGAAACAGATGGAACCAAAGCGATCGCTGTCAGGTCGTATGTTCCTCAGAGTATGTCTGGATACAGACACAGACACCCTCCCCATGTACTGCACTTTCTTCTGGTAGCACCTACTATCCAGTGAGCAGAATTACATGAAATCCTACACCAGCCAACAGCAGCAGGGTGGCCTTGTATCCCTGAATCTCAAAGGGGAGAACAGGACTGTTCAAATTCTCTTGACCAGCCTTGGAACAGTCTACAAGGAACAAGCAAAAACCCAGTAGCTCAAATCCTATTCAACTAGGTTACACTAAAACTGCAGGGACTCGTTTTATCAGAAATGGAAATAGAAATTCCTTAAATCTATGGATCAGGGATATCAGCCTCTCAAGCTTGCCATGGTATTGGTTATGTGTTCAAAGGCCTGTCACCTTGTGCTGGCTTGGGCTTAATTGCTGTGGTTTTGGATCCACTTTAAATGCTGAACTTACAGTTGTCATTTCAAGGACTGATTGAGCTACAGAATAAACAAGTGGGGCTGTAATTGTACTCATGGGGGTACCAGGAGTGTGCACACACACCTACTTTGACCTCACAATACTTCCCCCACTGGGTAAGCTCTCCTGGCTGTATTCTGGATCTTGGCAGCAGACGTGCCATGAGTCTGCTTGGTTGTTGCACTGAAAAGAGTAGGAATAGGGAAGAGAAAAATACCTCAATTATCTCAAAAGTGCTTCTCCTTGTTTCTGTTTTTGGGACAGCACTGCTCTCAGTTACAGTTTTAAAGGAGTTAGTTACACTTTGCCTTTTGCCTGCGTAGTAATCTAAAATAGAGCAGGTTCAAAGTGGTACAAGTGGATTTTTCTCCCTCTCTCTTCATCCAGAGAAATCTCTATGCAGGACACCCTGAGCAATTTTCTTACCTTCTTAACATGCTCTAGCTCACATGCTGTGGGCTCCTTTCAGGTCCATTTTTCATAACTCTGACTAACAACAAAACTGACAGGATGTCAACAGGAGGAAGAGAAACAAACAGATTAGATAATCTATTTAATATCCTCCTGGTGAGCTCACCAGGTCTAAATTGCAGTGATTTTTAACAGGTATAACCTCGATCTAAAAGCTACAAACTGGTTTCCATTGGAGATACATTCATGCTCCAATCTGGTACCATGGAAGTTGAATCTTGCAGGGAGCACATGGCAAGGAAGCTGACAGGAGAGAACAGTGTGAGGTGGTATAATTGCTCTCTGCTAATAGGGGGTAAGCAAAAAATGAAGTTTTCTTTATACAGAAAGGCCATGACATGTCACTGAACACACTAGCAGAAAAGTGGAATTTTGAAAGGGCTTTCTTAGACAGTGATGGTGACTGAAACTCCTGGTCACAGTGCTTCCAACAACATCATTCCATACAATGTCAAGGATTAGATTCAAGGTGCAAAGATCTTTCTCAGGGTATCTTATGGGGGGAAAAATCCTGTCTTTCAGAACACTTTAGACCAGTTTCCACATAAATAAATGGAGGTCCATGACCACGGGAGCAACTCCCTTTAGATGGTTTAATACTCCTAAATGCCAGAGGAAGTCCAGCTTGGATGTAATGTGGCTGCAGGCTGGCACAATAGGCATATTTAGGAATCACTCCTTGAGCTTTTTCCAGCTAGCTCATCTCACCACAGAATATTTTTTTGCATAGTTTAAAATAAAACGACATTACAAAAATTTTCTTTTAATTAGGGTAACTGATGTTCTGTGACCACAAAACCCACAGGCTTCAAAAGAATATGAAGACCTTTTTCGAAATATAAGGGAAAAAAATCCAGCATGTGCTCTCTAGGGAAGGTCCTTTCTGGCAATTTAACTTCAAAAAACCAAGATCAAGACCTTAAAGGAGCACAGGGAAGCCATCACCCACAGCCTCCTCAATGGAACAGCCTTATCTACAAAAAGATAAGATTATTCTGCAATATCTGAAGGGGATACTCAAAGAAAACAGAACAGAAAGATTTGAAAAATTATTTTCTTTTGCTTTAATAATGAAAAGATCAGAAACAATGAAGACCTCTGAGGTGACCCTTGAAGGCCAGGAGTTGTAGTGGGAGCTTCTGCTGCTACCAGGAGAGAATCCCGCTCATCTGACAGTTCAGACAATCTGTAGCAAATGGAAGGTCCATTGTGAAATGGATGTTTGCCTTTGGCACTGAGTGGCTCCTCTATGTGTCCTCTACAGCTGCCAAACAGAGCTGCACTCCTTACAGAGGTGCTGGATCTTGGGACGAGAAACAACTGGTGAAAAAAAGGGAGATGATTTAAAGTAACACCGGTTTCTTGTAATATCTTGTGTGATGCCACACATCAGCTTCTGAGTTCTAGGGAAATGAGAATCAGAGGGTTTTTTTATCTCTTTTATCCTGTCCTCAGTGGCTGCTGAAGGGTGAAGAAATCCAGGGTCCTCTGGGTGTCTGTTAACATCTTTGACCTTTGGTGAGACCAAGGAAGGTGCAGTTCAGCCTCTGCTCCAACGACCAAAATCTAATCTTGTCTTTTGGCTAAGACTGTGGGATAGGCTACAATGAACCTCTTTTGTCTTCACCAGCATCCCCTGTCCTTTGCTGCCCTGAGTTTATACTTCTACTCCCACTGTGATTAGGCAGCTGCCATAAGCCAAACAGATCAAGAGGTACTGATTGTAGAAGAGCCTAGAAAGCAAAACCTTTTGCTTGAAACTCTCTCATAATGAGGCATAACCCCACTTTTTTCACATGCAAGGGAAAATGCTATGAGATTGAATTAGGAGACAAGATGAAGTGAATTCAGGAGGCTGGCAACAGCCAGCTTGGTGCTCCACACAGCTCAAGGAGATGGTTCCTTGTGATGTGTCTCCACTGACAGCCTGCTGCAGGAAGCAGGAGCAGGGGGAGCTCGTATTTTCCTGTAAAAAACTCAAAGAGCCCAGAATGAATGAATTTGAAGAATGGAACAGTATTTCTCCAAATGGTTTCAGGAGGAAAAGCTGCCTAGCAGAAAGCTGCCTGAAATGGCAGCATGTCCAGCATTTTCAGAGGACAGTGTTTGATAAACATTAATTTTTTTATTGCTAATGAGGAGTTTATAAAAATAAATGCCTTTCACTTAGGCTTAGGAGTTAACCACTCTGCTTCTCAGCCATGACAGAAACAGCTCAGACCTTTCTATCTTCACGGCATACCTCAAGCCCCATCAGCTTGTCAGGTGGTTTCTAGAGGCATCTGAAGCATGGAGAAACTTGATTAATTATTGTTGCTAAACCAGTCTCCTCCCTCCTCTTCTTTGAGTGGAATTTGTCATTATTTTTGCTATATGGTTGTTTTCTTTGCTACAGATTTTGCTTGTGATACCTGCTGGCGTGATTCAAACACTGAAGACATTTTTAAAAATGCTGAAAGGAAACTAATAATCATAAATAAATAATTCTTTAATTTCTCTGAGGAGTTGTCCAGCAAAAGCAGAGAAATTGCTGAAGTAGTTCAAATGTACAAAATAAGACAGAAGGAAGAAAAATGCCTTGCAGAATGTCCCTCCAGGCTTTCTTTCAATGACCCATTGCAATAAAACCAGAGAAAATAAAAGAGGAAAAAGATCTGATTTTTATTTATACTGTGAAGGTGATCTACCCAAGTCCAAATTTAAGCTTGTTGTCTATGACAGAAAGCAAACAGAACTCCAAGATCCCTTTTGGCTTATGCCTTCACAGACTATGTTTGCAGCCAAGGCACCAATAGGAAAAATCCACTGTGGATTTGAGAGGAAAATAAAGCAACTCAAATACAGAGATGCTGCTTTCAAAGCCCTCAGATGTAAAGGTAATTACAAACGTATTTTTTTTTACTTCACTTGATATAATTAGTCAATACATGTTTCTTGTTTCCTACATTCTGCAACTATCACTTTAAACTTAGCAAAAAAAATATATGCAGAAGTCAGAAGTAAAAACAGTCTTTTGCTGGAAGACTTCTACTATTGCCCATCATTCAGAAGGACATCTGTTTACCTTCCTGCTCCAGGGTGAGCAGGGATGGGACATGGGTTAAGCTGAAAAGACATTAAGGAGTCAGCAACATGAAATAAAAACATACTTGTCTGACAGCTTTATATTTATTTTTTTATTGTGCATTAAAGTTTTGGTTATCAAATCTTAAATTCTATGTAATGTACATTTTATGGCACTCAACTTTCAGTAACAAGAATTTTTTTACCTCTAAAACAATTAGGGTTATTCTTAATCTACATTAACCAATATATCTCATTCCAGTTTAATTCTTCCATGTCAACCCCTGGTTTTTACCCAACTGACAGCACAGACACAGACGTAAAGTTGAAAGGGGAAGACCTCAGGACTGACACACAATAGAAGCAAAACAGCACCAGAACAGAAGTACAAAGACTGAACTAAAATGAGAATTTGATGGAATTTTTTGGAATGACAATGAATTCTTCTACGGAGGACTAAGGTTTTATACAGATGACCACAAGAAATTGAGTTACTGTAAAAGAACAACTAACAACCAAGTGCAGTAACATACCATTGTTTTCTCATGGTGTGCCCCTCAAGAGAAGCAAAAGGAACTTGAGCCACATGTCTACATTTGAAACTTAAGCTAACTTGTTTGCTTTTAGAAGTGAGGCAGGTTAAAAAGTGGCTTTAAATCCCCAAGGGAGCTGAACCAGCCTCAATAGAAAGCCAGTGAAGCACTGAGTTAGGAGGCTCTGATATTGCCTCATTATTTAAAAAACCCCTTTATTTAAAAAGATTTGCTTACCTGCAGTCTTTATATGTGTGAGCTCTTAGAGAGCTCTTCATTTTTTATTTATACATGTGCCCACAGCTTGAAAAACTGAGAAGAATTACTGCAGTAACAAGGGATCTTCTTGTCACCTGAAGGGAATGGACTATTGTCTTTCCCTTTGGAGAATGATGGCTTACAAAAATCAGCCCAAAGTGAACAAAGCAAATAAGCCAAATAATTAATATATGCCTTCCCTAATTCAGGAGCTGCTTTCTCATTTTGCTCAAGTTCTCACAGCCCCACGTTGTTCTGATGACTTTTTCCATCTACTCAGGGCCTAGATCTCACTGCTGAATTTCAAAAAGGGTAGCAAAGACACTTTGGAGAGCATATTTAATTCTGCATGTCTCTCACTGACGTGGCTGTTTCAGGTTTGTTGAACAATTTTTCATTCCTTTACTGGACAAAATACACGGAAGAAATTTCAAACTGGTAAGAAGACCAGGGCCATCCCAAAACAAATTTTATATCTGCTTCAGAAACCTAAAGTAGTTTCTCAAAAATATTCCTGAATACATTCAATCTCTTCTCCTAAATGTGTACTCTTTAAAATACATACGGTGCTCTCTCTTCTTATTGGCATGAACAATTTGTGAAAAAATGTAAATTAATATTTCAAGCTTCCAGAAGGTTTGTCAAAATAAACAATGAAATTGTTTACTGTAAATTTGCAGGAGTTATCTGCAGCTTACATTATGTTCGTTCAGTGTTTATAAAAATCATACTATTTAAAAATTATTGCACTTAATTACTACATCTTATAACCACTGTAATCAAATTAACTCCAGATTTATTCTTCAAGTGCCACTGAGCTATTTTAAGTATTCTAAGTAGATGCAATAAAACAAACTATGTATGAGGACACTGATCAAGCAGCAGGATTATCTGGGTAAGAACTACAACAATCAAGAAAGAAAATAAGACAGGTGAAGCAGACAGTAGCAGCCAACTTTTTGCATTGCCTGAAAAGGGAAACTGATGGTATAAGAAAGAACATTTCTGCCATTGTTTGGATTCTGAAGCTTAGAGAATTCATGTAAAAGAATTCGTTGTACTCTGAAGCTGGAAGGAAAACGTTCCTATTCAAAGAATTAAGTTATTTGCTGAATTACAGGGTTTTGCCCAGCATAATCTCAGTTTTCATTCACTACAGTGCATGATAATGTTGCTACTGAGCAAAATATTCTTCAGGAACCCTTCAAAAGATCATGCAACCTTTCCATAAATGCACCTCTATTAACAGTATGAACAGGTGTATTCAAGGTACAGTCATTCTTCCTACCCTGCCACAGCAATTCAGGCTTTCAGGGGTCTCTCTGTGCTTACTCAAGCACATGGGATGAAATTCTGACTTCTACCAAGTCACTGAGTCCAGCTGGGTTGGGACTGTACTTCTGCAGGTAAGGGCTGGGTTTTGTCTTAGCCTGAACAGACCACATGAAAACAACAGTGTACATATAAATCCTTATAGAGTCTTCAACCCATCCTAAACCACCCCAAAAATTCACCAGTCTTACACATCACACCTCTCTGCACAGCTCCCAGCAGAGCATTCAACAGTGACTCATATTTGGTACAGGCAGGTGGCACAGCTCAAGTAGAAGATGTGTGTGCACTGGTACATCTTCCTTTACTGTGAATGTGGGAGCTGGTTTGGGGAGTTTATTTGGTCTGCTACATTTTTTCCCTTGCTTTTGGATTTATTGCGATTATATTTGTTGCTATGTTTGTTGACACTAGAAAATGCAAGCAGAACAAATGCACCTTGCACGGCAGGCAGGATACAAATGACCTAATGTGTACTGCTAAGGGGGTATCACCTGCCAGCTCTGCCAGCAAATCCAGCCTTACTGATGAAACAGAAGTAATACCCTTCAGAGCTACCTCCAGCTTTTAACTCTACACACCTAGAGGTCTGGAGGTTCTGAGGAAACTCCCAGATGGATGAAGACCATAACCGTGTATTCCAACCTCACTCCTGCAGCACTGAATCCACATATGATGACCTTTAACTTTTTGGGTAGTGCTGAAGTGAAAGTGCTTTATTGCTAAATAACTATGCAAGGCAAAAGTTCTTTGTGCATTTGTAGTAAACACCCTCTGCCCAATGCTGCTCCTGCAAACACAGGATATCTTCTCCATCTCCTTGTTTGCTTTGCATTATACACACAGAAGCCAAACAAGCATATCCCCTTCCCAGAGGTTCACTAGATGCTATCTTACATATATGCAAGTGCTTTTGCAAAAAAGACAGGCAAATTCCAGCAGAGTCATGCTTATCAATGAGAGTCTGGCAGAAACCTAAAGCTTGAGGGGCATTTTTTTTCCAAACATTTATGCATTTTTCCAAAACAAAACATGGTAGAGGCTGTAAGGACAGAAAGGTATTTGTTTAAGGGCTGCTTATTCTGCAAGCAAAACCATAAATATTCACAGAAAAGGGAAAAAATCTGGAGTGAACTTATATCAGATCTCTCCATCCTGCAGCTGATGGACATGTGCAAGCAAATGTATTTTTAAATACAACTATTTTTAATTATCCTTATTTGCTAGGGAATTAGTACTGCATTAGTACCTCCTCATGCAGTACTGGGGTCACCCAGATTGGTTTTGTGGAGTCATATAAAATCTTTAAGCTGTGGGGATCTCTTTCCACCAACCTCAGACAGAACACAAGTGCCAAAGACCAGACATTCTCCTTAGCCATAATGCTAGGTTTCTTACTACTGCATGAGATTACAGAGGATCCCAAATGGAATTTTGGAATGAACAGTTTGTAGTATGTATTTTTTCACACCTGAACTTAAAATACTTGTTTGTCTCTTGGTTACCACAGTGCTTTCTGTAGATTACTTCATACGAGGCATCCTTAATTACAAATCACACTCTGGAGCAGGTGGGGAATCCACAAATCATGTTGACAATAAGCAAATAAACCAACAAGGGCATCTTATCAGAAAAGAACCACACAGGCCTCATGTACAACATACTGGTTTTGTGGAGATTATCAGAAGAACTTTTTAAGATGGGTATATACCTTTGGAAAGTACCTGGTGATGAGAAAGAACTTTAGGATTTAACACTGAACTATTGAGAAGGGGGTGATGCACCAGATATACTATTAGAATTATAAACTATCTTTTCTTTCAGCAAGGAAAAATAAGCCTCCAATTTAAACATAAAAAAAAAAAACCCAAATCCAAGAAGAAAGCCCATGAACAAACGCTACACCTCCCCTAAAGTATCCATATATAAGCACTTTGTGTTTCTTCAACAATTAGAAAATCATTAATAGGTGTAAAACTGTACTCCTCAGGGGGTATCAACCACTACTGTTTGCAGTGAGAAGGATTATGCAAGTTCCTCCTCAGATGAATATTTGCAAACACTTTTATTTGGATAAAGACTTTCCATATTATAACTGCTTGATTACATTTACACAAATGCTAAGATGTTTTATGCATGTTTTTATTTGATGCTATAAACAATTTCTAATATGAGGCACCATCTGAGCACAAAACATTGTGTTAACTGGGAAACTAATACAAGAGACGAAGAAGACAAGGAACTAAGACTGCAAGGAGCCTTAAGGAAAAAGGATATTAAAATACTGAGTAAATGGTTGAGTTGAAATTTGGAGAATTTAGACATCTTTCAGAGATGCATGCTTAACTCTTGGGAACAAGAGTGAGTTTTGATTAGACTTACCCCTGACAGAACTACAAGGACAACTCCAGAAATGTCCTGAGTAAAAAAAAGCTGGGAAGTTTTCCACTGAAGGAACAAAAGCAATCCCAACCCTGCTGATGACTCACCCTCCCAAATCACATCCAGGAGTGGAAGAAGCTTGTGAACCAAACCTGAGGGAGAGGAAGGGCATGGCTGGGTCTGAATTCAACCAACACCTCGGCAGGTGACCCTGCAGCAGAAGTTCTCTCTGAACTGGGGCAGCTGCCTCATCAAAGCTTTCCTTGCCTGGCCCCTTCCAAGCAAATCCTCTGCACCAAGAAACTGCCAGAACAGAAGACCCAGTGGCCCCACCAGGAATCAGCAAGTCCAGCAGTTCTGCACCTCCTTAAGAACACTTAGTCTTCAGCATCACTGGTGAGAAGGCACTTACCAAAATACTTCTGCTTAGTTCAGGTTTTCTTTGCTTCCTCTTCCCCCCCACCTTTTTAACAGCTTTGTAAGCTCCAATAAACCATCTACTTTTAATTTCTTTTTCAGTGCTTTTATAATGGCATACTGAAATATCTTTGCAATTTAACAGAGTAGAAGCTTTTGTTATTCTCTGTCAAATCCCAGGTTGCACAGACTATTACTTCTCAGAGAGGGAGGAAGAGCAGGACCTATTGAAAAATAAGATTATTAGTATTAGCATATTGACTATCTCAAAAGCTTCTTTCAGTGCTTCCCTTGGAAAAGTTCCTTCAGTCTCTGTAAGTTAGCTTACCTCTGTGTGCTTATAAACTGATTAAAAAAACTACTGCAATGAAATTTAATCTGGATTAAACTAAAGTTGATTAAGAAAATATTGACCCAAAGGAAAAAACAAAGTAAAATTCCATTGTCATTCTTAACTAAATTAATAACAGTGAATTATTCTGAGGTGGCATTAACTGTTGATTTTAGAAATAAGATACTTCGATCTAATATAAATTAATTTGGACTCTGCTTAAGGTATAATCTCTACTGCAGAATTTTTAATAAAGAGATGTGAAGTGTCTCCAATGAAGAAATGGGATTGCAACAAACTTTTGATCTTCCAATTGAAAATCCTTTCCTTCATTTTTTAATAATAAAAAGCCATACTTCAACCTGTGAGGAATGCTTCAGCCAGTGAGTCACCAGAAGGGAAAACAGAAATGTGGGTGACAAATAGTATGAATTGCATCTTTTAATTATTACCAGCAGGGATAATTATGGACATTTAGTCAACCATATCTACCTCTGGAATGTCCAGAGCAGTGTTCTGAGGGGTTCAGTCATGGGGAGCTCAGCAGCAGAAAAGCAAATGTCCCTTCCTTGCAGAGGGGACATTAACTGGAACTTCAGATCAACAGTGAAAACAGTTTCCCAGAGAAAATTCATTTTAGACATTGGTTTTTCCACACTCACTCATGACGAGGAGTAACTCACTCCCTTGAGCACTCCTGATTTTCAGAGTGAAAAATTCCACTGCTTCAAGATGCAAGGTAGCTGTAAGGGCTACCCCTTGGTGCAAGCAGTGGAGTTGATACATCCTGCTAAAATGCATATTTTTAGAGATGCAGAGCCCTGTGTTGTCTCCTGGGGTTGTGGAGACATGGAAGGACTGAATATTAAATCAAAAGGCAGCAATGTTTATGTTAAGGGATGTAGAGTCTGCTGGCAAGCTGAATTAAACGAAAAGTGGAGGCTATCAAGATTATTAATATTCAGGCTATGGAAACATTTTTGTAATCCAACCTCCTGACACACCTACAAGGGTAGCTTTGATCTGATAGAAGTGGGTGGTTAAAGTGGAGAACAAGCCTATGATCTGGAACAAATGTGAAACGGATTCTCCTGGAGGATGACCAAAGCTGTAAATGATTGTTTTAATTGACATGGATGAACAGCAGTAAAACTTCATAAATTTAAAAACAATACTTTATTAATAACACGAACAAAAATGTAAAAGTTCACTAGCTAGCAGCTATCCAGAATTACATGAGTAGCCCCAAAATAATTAAAACTACTTGCGTTTTAAAAATAATAATACGTGTCGTGACCCTAAGCAGCAAAAAAAAAGAAAATCCATTTGGTATGTAAAGTCACTCAAATGATAACAAGTCACATACCTCAAAAAAAAGAAAAGAAAAGAAAAAAGAAAAAAAATATTTACTACATAAGTGATGAAAGGAAAATCAAAGAATGTAAAAAACTCAGTTGTGTCTCTACTCATTATTTTGCCTTAATTTCATCTAACTTTGTGAAAAGCCCCATGGGCTAGGGACATTAATTTCTTGCTTTTGCTGTTTTACTAATTCCTAATGGAGAATTACAAAAGTATTTCAGTCATGGGAAGAACTGGAATCATGGGAGTGAATGGGAGAGAAAATTGAAGAAAACTGCAGGATATCCAGAAAGCTAAAAATAAATTAGTATATTGTAAATGCCTTTCAAAAAAAAAGAGTAAAAATGCCCATGTCACATACACCATCTGAGCTGATTTCAGCACCAGTGAGACAGAAAGAAAATAATCTAGAGGAATTTAAAAGCAACAAATCTCTAGGACCAGATGGAAGTTATCGTTGGGTATTAGAGAAGATCAAGGAAGGAACTTTTGGGCTACTGGCAGACATCATGGAAAGGCTGATAAGTTCCAGATGGAATACAAAAATCAGTAAATATGGCACCAGATTACGAAGTGATATGAAATAACATTTTAGTGTGAAATTAGCAATAAATACGGTTTGTAACACGGCAGCATATCACAATTTTGACATAATTTGACAAGTCGCAATATAAGACACAGTGTCAGAAGCTATCAAAGCAAAACAAAACACATCTCCCAGGTGGTTTCCTGGGAGAAATGCAGTTATTTCTCTCCAAGTTTTCGCACAGTGCTTCCCAATTTCCTTCTGCCTAGGCTGGCAGTGTATTAAAGTATTACTGCTTTCAGCATGGCTTGGGGTCCAAACGTGATCCCAGTCGTGCTGGGCAGTGGCACAGCACTGCAGGAGGCCACCTAACTCCAGTGCCCTTATGTCCTAAGTGGGTGAGATGGACAACTCCCAGGAGGAGGTGTCAATGCCAGGAGTCAGGCAAATTTTTCAAGGTTACAGAGCTGGTTTGAGGAAAAGTACTCTTATTTTCTCAGTCTGGATGACTATACCCAAGTGTCACTGCCTATGTGAGCATTCAGTGACAGCCCTTCACTTCCTCCTTTTTCAGAACTATAATCCTATCTCATTTCTGGCACTCTTTCCACCTTAGCAACTTCTACTTCTGAATCAGAACACTCAGAAGAAAGATGGTATATGGAATAATATTCCCATCTTTTTAGTTTTTTCCTTGCAAAATCACTCCCAGAAATCTTCTGTGCCTTCTTTTTCTCCTGCTGGCTTCCCCATCTCTCCCTCTGCTCATCACCTGCCATGGTCCCTGGTAGCATGACACTGTCACTGCTTCCACTACTCCTCCCATCAAGGACAAACTCTTGAACAACAGAGTGCCCACCATTCTCAAGGGCACATTTGATTAATTCACTGAAGTCTGTAGCAGAATTTATGTCATGTTAAGCTGAGGGACATTTATGTAAAAGGACTGCAAGCACATGGGTAAATAAATGATTAAGAAATGCAGCAATTTCACCTACTCCAGTATTTGAAAGTGGGAAACTTGGACTTGGATTTAATTCCCCAGCATGTGAATGAAGTGTCCCAGGCACGTTGTTCCCAAGGCTTCCCCCCCTCTGGTCAGTGATGAGATGGGTCAGACCTTTGCTGGGCACCCTCCTCTGATTATATGGGGATCATCCTAACGTTAGCACCTTGTTTAAGTGTCTAATTAAATGGGATGCACCACTTCTCTCGAAGCATACTGTGAAATTCACACCACAGTATAATATGAATCACAGAGGAAAGCATAAAAAATAGACTTGAAGCAACTATTTACCACCATGATAACCATGGGGTGTAGATGTTTCATCCTAACCCTCTACCCTAGGCTGTGATCGATGCCATGTCTACAAAAAGAAGTAAAAAATTAAGGACTTCAGTGCTTGGCAGCAGAAAGAGGGACAATCAAGAAAAATCATAAAGTTTTTATGAAACAAAGTTTGACAGAAATATAAAGCAATGCACTGCAGTCTCTGAAGTAGGAAATACACGTCAAAAATAAATGGAATTGAACTTGACCACAAGAAGGACTTTGAAAGCGCCCTGGAGTAATAGCAGAATTCACTCTTGAAAACACCATGGCAGTGTTAGGGAAGAGTCAAACAGCAGAGCAACCGGGAGGCAGAGGGCTGAGGCACCAATGTCAGACACAAAATAAAAGTCAAAAAAAACAGTCCATCACAAAAAAAGCATACTCAGAATAATATTATGGACTGCATTTAGAATGCAAGAAGGAAACCAGAGTTAAGGCTTTTAGTCCTGCTCTCAAATCAGCTGGAAGTTACATTTTTCAAGTGACTAATTTTGGGACAGAAGAAGGTAAGATATGAACCCTAATGAAGAGAATTCATAGTAACACTGATGGGCACCTTATCTCTATAACCTAGCAAGTTCCCTCTATCCTTTCTAATGGGAGAAGATGTGTCATAAAACTCCGCACTATCATGACAAGACCTTCTGATCAATCACCATCCTCTCCTGGGTCTACCAAGTCCTATCCTTGTTTTCAATCTGAAACCTTCCTCTTTCCCCTCCCAAAAAAACTTTAACTGATGTTAAGGTAAAAGAGAGAACAAAGCTGCTTTCAGGATTAAAGAACAGAATCTATGAAAATCACTCCAAGAAGCTTAATTCATGTAGCTGAGGAAATAAATGAAAGATATAATAAATCTACCTAATTAAAAAAGTCTTAAGTCCCAATCCTGAACCATTTGAAGACACTAGAAAACATATAAGGAATACGTGGGGATCAATCAACCTGACAATAAACAGAACTGTGATCTGCATAAAAATATCTTTTTCAGTGATGACAAAGTAAAGATATTGTGACTGACTGAAAGGAAAATGCAGAGGCTAGACTGTACCAACCCCCTCTTCTCTCTTTCCACAGGAAATGTAGGCAACTTGTTCTTGTTCAACTGCAACAAGAAATGTTTGATGGAAAGGAAAAAAAAAAAACACAAGCCCTCCACAGTTATCAAGGCATTCTGAAAAAGTGAAATGTCCACGTGGAAATAATAGTTACAGCTTCACCATCTACCACAGCTACTTTCAAGGCTTTTTAGCTTCATTGGTAAAAATAAAATCACAAGCAGCCATCCCTAAGATGTTTTAAGTTTGTGACTCCATTAGAAACACTGTGAAGGACTAATGTATTACATACTGGTAAAGTGTTCTGTGCCTCATGTCAGTGCATCATAAATTTTACTTAGTTACAGGAGTCATTCTGAGCTTGGTTATGTTGTGCAATATAAACTTTGCCTTTTTGCAATGCGATGTTTATTCTCGGGGTATACAAACATATTTTCCATGCATTAAGCTTTAAGATATTCTTCACACTTCTCAATTAATGTATTTTATTAATTGCAGCTTTCTTGGGAGCCTGTAAATCTGGCAGCTAAGCACGCTTATTTATTTTCCTTCAATGACCTCTGTGTAAGACTTGCTTAGTTTTCTCTCTGTCAAGCACCTTGGGATCCATATTTCAAGCTGGATACTTTTTTCTTCTTATCTCTAGTTATTATTATTTGTTTGTTTGTATTACAGCAGCATCTTAAATCCCAGCTGGGGCTAGACACACTAGGAATACATAAGAAAGAGTACCTGCCTCGGGAGGGAGTCTCTAGCTCAAAAAAATTACAGAAAAATGAAGAGATGGGGAGAGGATGGCACAGAAGGAGATGCACAGAGGTGCTGTGACTTGCCTCATGTGATACATACACAAGATCTGCATGGGTCCCACCCTACCCCATACCCACTGCGTGATGAACCTTCAACAGCACTAATAAAAGTAATTAATTGTAGCCTTTTTCGGAACTACATGTGAGGACGAAACTCAGCTTGGCTTTTTCTATAGCAGTAAGTCCTGCAAAATGAACAGAAGAGGCATTATTAACCTGTACTCATGCATGAGAGAAATAATCAGTGTCTTTACTTAACTGGTGATAACAGTCCTTAATATTACCGATCCCTGTTACTATGTTTTTTGTCCCTAAGAAAAGTCTCAAACATGAGCCTTAGCCCACATTTCTCTCAGATCTGAGGTGGGCTTTCCTGCACCGTCTTCTCTAGCATCCACAAAAATGTCTCTAGAAAATATGTGTTTAAGGGAGCAGAAGAACAAAAGGACTGAAGTGAAAACAAAGATTAAAATAAATAAATAATAAAAACAATGCTGCATTGCCTAACCTTTTAGGTGACTACAGATACTAAAAATAATAATTAAGAGATGCTGGGTCTGCACCATACATCCTGTTCTGTTGCATTCAGTACTTTTCTGGAGGTGCCACAGCTTTCCAGTGTGGAGTGACAATAAAACCATAGGGAATTCTCCTATTCTCCATCCTCCACTCACTGTCAGGGCAGTCACTACACACTTTGAGTGACCTGCAGCAGCACAGAATGCTCCCTGCTGGGGAGCAGTCGGCTCAGAGCCCTGGGGACTCTGCACAGCAGTCATGGCTGCAGCTCAGGTTGTTGTGCACACCACCAGCAACACCCCCCAAGCATCACAGGGATGGTCCAACACATCCTCCCTGTGTCTCCTGGTTCTCCTTCCGTCTCAGTCAGACTTTTAATGTAAGGTCTTGTCTGAGCTGTTCCAGAACCTTGCTCCTGAAAACTCGAAAGACTGAGCCAAGTTGTTGAATGAGGATGGCAATCAACTGCTCAACTCATCTGGTGGAAGGCAACGGCCAGGAAGATGCAAAAGGGAATCCTGCCCCTCTCCAGGGCAGTAAAAAGCATTGCTCCTCACCCCACGGCAAGTTCCTGGTGGAAGCTAGACTTCTTTGACCTTGTCATCACCAGCAGAGATGACAGCAAGGTAAACCAAACAAAGTAAACAAACAAACAAACCCCACAGCACTGCAGAGTACATGTTCCCCAACACTGCAGTGTCAGCTGTACAGGAGATAAAAGAGCAATTCACAGGTGAACTAAGTGACATAGGACTTTGGATCTCTATTTTAAAACTATGTCCCCAAAGACATCAACAGTGAGATAAATTGCAACCATGTGGGTTATGAATATATATTTAGCCTACCAGAAACAAATTTTATTTGCTTAACCTTACAAAATACTGTGTGTCTCAGTCTCCAACACAGCTGCAGTTTCTTAATAGTGTTTTGAACAATCTGCTAGATTCCTTCAAACGTGCTTTTTCAATTCATTTAGCATCAGGCAAGAGGAGAATTGTATTTTATATAAACTGTGATTTTGTAATGGTATTTTTTTTCATAGAGAATGCCAGAAGGGACCTTTTGAAATTACCCAACTTGACCTCTTGCATAATATAAGCTACAGAACTTCCCTGAATTGATTGTTGTTTGATCTATAGCATATCTTGTAAAGAAGCATCTAATCTTCATATAAAAATCAACAGTGATGGAGATTTAGTGCGAAAATCTCTTTATATGTTGACCTCTTGGTCAATTTTCCTCACTGCTGAAAATTGAGACTTAATTTCTGAATTTATCTGCATTTGTCAAGGTTCAGTCTCTCAACACTTTGTTTGGCAGACATTTTACTTTTGTTTCACAAGGATAACACGTGCATTGTTTATAACGAACAAGGAAGGCAGAAAAATGCATCTTCTCTCCAACAGCTACGACTAAATATGAATAAATTCCCAAGAGCTGACTCATTCCCACACTTCAGTCAGGGCTGGTGCTAACAACTGACTCCCTGGTATTTCATGTCAAACGATCTGCTCTTTGAAACTTGGAAGATGTGGTTCCACTGTGGTTATAGTGCCTCTAAATCTGTTAACTTGGTTCTGGCTGCAGCCTGGCCCTTACACATCAGGCTGATGGAGAAGGGAGGGTGAGATCTGCTGTCTCATACCAAATGTGGACTCTGTGCCCTGTGTGGTTGCAGAGCACAGCACACAGGAATAACCCAGGATGCTTTCCTTGCTCAGCCCAAGGACCCCAGCAGCAGCCACAGTTCAACCATACCCACAAACAGAGAGGAAACCTCACTCCCTGCTCTTGGCACCTTCTGACTTCCCAGTGCAGTTGAAGAAGGTCAAAGTCCTTCTGTCATGGGGTGCAGGACCTGACTCCCCTGGACATGGAGATTTCCACAGGCATGAATACATCAATACTGAGTGGAACTGATCTAGCAAAGCTTGTTGGGAACACTTCCATCATCTTTGGAAAAATTCTTAATAGTCACCAAATTGGTACCTAAATAGCAGTATCCAGTACAACGATTTACAAGCTACAGTTAGGAACAGACCTTTGATCTTGGCCAAGTAACTCTTTCGTTCACTGCTCTAAAAAGATTCAAAATTAAGCCTGCCTTTACCCACTGCTTATCTTCAAATGATAACTGCTCTCCTCTGCTGAGTTCAGAGTAAACTTCCCTCTATGGTTTTATGCAATACCTTTTTGTTGTTGTTTTTTATTTTTGTCGGTTTTTTGTTTTCTTAGTTGGAAATCTATTTTGTTTTCCAGGATTAAAAGATGAACCAGAAGGCTCTTATGCCTGACCTGACCAGAGTTTCAGTTTATTTCCCCAGAACCTACTGATGAATCACTAACACCTAAAACAAAGCCCAGCCTGGATCCTGGTGCAGCCTTGGGCATGGGTGATTCATCAAGCCCTGCACAAGATGCAGCATCACTTTCAAGTCAGGACTTTACAAACGCAGAAAATGCTGTTTAAATATTTTGCCTTAAAACACACTTGTGAAGTTCAAGGCTACACAAATACGCTGCTAACAATATGAAATGTGTTAAAGTATTATTTTTAAAAAAAAGCTATTTATTGAAGTGATTTCACTACACTGCAAAGGCACTGGCTGGCTAGTTTCAGCAAGGCTATTTCTCTTTGTGGATGTGCTGGTTTATAAATCACTCACTCATCGTGAATCCTGCTGGATACCAGAGGAATCCTATTTAAGCTTCTGGTAAGCAATTTGCTTGGTTTACTAAATTTTCCAGTCACGCGTCTATGCAAAAGCCGCTTTCGCTTCCCACTCAAACCCTCCTCCCTGCCCACTATTTGTCTTTGCCACATCTGTGCTCATTGTGAGCCGCAGGTGATGCCATGCCCAGGATCTGCCGGATAACCACTGCAGATCTTGGCTGCCTCTCAAGGCTGACCTGCCAATCAGGTTGCCAAAGTTTTTCATTCATTTCAGGCCACGTGAGCCAAAGGCCCCAGCAGAGAACCAGGCGGGAGGAGGGCAGAGCCTTGCTGCAGCTGCACCCAGCTGTGGCCGGCTGCCTCCGGCTGCGGCGCGTCCCAGAGCGCACCAGGTGAAGCCTTGAAAGTGCACCATGGCCAAACTCGCAGTTTGCTACTTAAGTTTTCTCCTCATGCCGTGTGCTTCAGTGTTGACAGTTAACTCGCATTTAAAACAACCCTGTGCAACAGAGCTGTCAGCTGGAAATGTATCTGAGCCACACAGACCCTTTAAAATTCTTCCCTGGATGAAGGGACATCAGTCAGCCAGGAGAGACCCTTACCTCTGGGTTAGGAGTCTGAGGGAGATACACAGCATAACCTTTTTTTTTTTTTTAGAGTGAGTTTTTCTATTCCAGTGTGACTATGCAGAAAAGCTTGAAAGCAACGAAAATCAGGCAAATGGAAGGGAGAACACTGACTGTGCTCCTGGGAGAAGGCTCTGCCCTGAGCCCACCACCTTCACCCATATGCTGGTGACCGGCTCCAAGCCTGCTGATGGGTTTGAGGTAGCTGGGCCTTCTTCAAGGGTCATTACTTTACTGAATGGCGACATTTTCAACACTCTTAACATAGTCTATCCCTGCAGTCAGCCTTCAGCCAGGGTTCACACACGTAACCCTGAAGTAAGAAACTGGCAAAAGGCATCTCTTTTGAGAAAGTAGCCCAGAAACTAAGAAAAAGTGTTCAACCAAGGTTTTGTCCATGTACTAGAAGACACATCGACAATATATACTACGAACCAGACTGGCCACATTGATAATTAAATACAGATTTTTTCCCCCTCCAATTTTACCTAGCTAAAAAGAGTTTGATAAAGCTCTATATGAATAATCAACAGCAACAACATTAACCCTGCAAGCTATAAATAAAATAAGTGAAGACTGTAGAGATTGCTCTGACCCCCACACACGCATGCACGCACACAAGCCACTTGGGAAAGACAAAATAAGACAAAACCAGAATGTAGGTACTTCCCTGTAAGAATATAACTGCATAAGGAAAAAAAAAAAAAA